>QAXH01000581.1:0-11279 GCA_004335635.1 Chloromonas sp. AAM2 | reverse complement strand
CAGTTGTAACCCAGTTGAATCTCAGTTGATACATCCAAGGTTGATTGTCTGTTGTTTCATCTGTCAGTTGATTCAACCACGTTGATTCAGCTGCAAATCATTCCAGTTGATTCCAGTTGATCACTATATTGAATCAACCTGGTAGAGGTTCAGTTGATTTACAGCAGAACCAAAGGGGGGTACTTGTCCGACGGCACTGTCTCATGGGAACTGCCTGGAGCTTGTCCAGATTCGTCGTGTGATGGGCTGCGACAAATGCGCAGGGGTCGGTAGCTGACATATGTGGGGCCAAGCTGCAAGCTGCAAGCATGTCCATGCATGTGTGGCTGCCGCACATCCGTGGCTATATAACGGATCGCTAAGCTTTGACCTTTATGCGGACCGCTGGAAAAAAAGTTCTGGGACAATTCCTGGGAGTACTCATGAGAGCGCCAGGAACGAGTCAGATAAAAAGGATAAGCGCCAAAGATTTGTCAGGCTAAAAAGCAAGACGATCAAGGAAAAGAAGTGGAGCAGCCGATAAGTACGGCTGAACAGCAGGCTGGATAAACTGTATGTACACGTCTTACTAGACCCAGTTGCCTACACAAGTCACAAACAACATCACCAGTGTCACAACCTGATAACTCAAGCTTCTGTCGGTATCCTTCCTCAACAGTTGACGAACACACGATCACAGCTGGCGGCATTCACGGATCGCCTTGGTTGCTGGTGGGAGCGAGGCGACATTACCAGCGCCTGCGGGAAGAGAGAGCGGGCGGCCAGCCTGCGGGCAGCTCGCCACTCCTGCCTGTGGGGTTGTAACGGGCAACGTTTGCCATGGGCGGGCACACCTTGGGAATACCAGCCCTGCAAAGACGTCCGCATATGCTGACACATGAGATTCATCTGGATTTCTGATTTGATGGGGCATACAGCTTCAAAAAGGATTCAACACCGATTGATTGTACCGTGCAGAATTCACCCCAGCGCACAAGCAGGTGGCTGACATGCAACACCGTGATTCCAGGTGCAATGTAATGATAATGGTGATGGATGATAATGTTCTGACAAGTCAGCTACACAAAACACTGCTCAGTGCTCACCTTGGGGCGGGCACTGTAAAGCGAGGTTGGTTCCTGTGCCCCATGTGGTGCGCCCTGAAGATCTTGTCAGCATTATCTTCCGACTCGTCTGTGTCATCACTGTCCCCATCCCCACCCATCACGAGCCTGCCGTCATCGGCCACCGACAGCCGCAGCACTGCAGGGGCGGGCTCTTCAACGGCACCATTTGACCGTGCAGGCCCGCCTCCGGAACGTCGGCATTCACCGCTTTCAAGAGAAGCTGCTGGCATCGCGCCGGAGCTGCGACGACTGGGGCTGACGGGCCGGGCGGCGGGAACACGACTGGGGCTACGACTGTGACTGTTGTGGCGGCGTTTGTCGGTTCGGCTTCGGCTGCGCCTGTTATTGCGGCTGCGACTTCGACTGCGGCTGCTGTGACGACGTTTCAGGCTGCGACTGCGGTTGCGACTGCGGCTGCGTTGTCTCTCCCTGCTGCGATAACGGTTCTTCTTGCTCTTCTTCTTGCGGTTTCTGTCCTTGCGGTCCCTGCTTCTGCTCCTGCTTTTGCTCCTGCTTTTGCTCCTGCTGTGCTGCTTGACCTTCTTGCTGTCTGGGCTCCTGCTCCTGCTACGCTCCCTGCTTGAAAGAGCATGTACTGGGTCAACAGCACCACCGACAACCCCTGGCTCTGACTTCACAGTGACCTTGCTCTCCTGGTCAACCTTCATGGTATGTGATGCGCTGGACTGCTGGTGGTTGGTGGGTGCTGGTTGGTTGGCTGGTAGGTTAGCTGTTGGTTGGGAGGTTGGAGGTTGGTGGTTGGTAGGTGCTGCGTGCTGTGCACCAGTAGGTATAGGCACCGTGCTGCATGGGACAGAGTGGGCTGCAGATGGCATACTTGGGACAGAGCCTGAAGTAGACTGTACGCCAAATGACCAGGCTAGGCCGCTGTGTTGTGCAATCGGTGGCGCAAGTGAGACGTTGGCTGCGGAATACGGATTACTGCCTGGCATAGGATGGAAGACCCCCGGCATAGATTGAGACGCCCAAGGCATGGCAGATTGCCCCTGCACATGCGGGTCGGTAGCTGACATGTGTGGGGCGGGCTCTGGTGGAGGTTGCATGCTTGCTGGCACAGACTGCATGCCGTTTGGTTGCGGGTATCCATGGGCTGCAGCACGTTGGGCCAGAGTGGCCATGCGCTGGGCGCTGATCGAGAGAGGCTGTGAACCTGGGGCCTCTGTGGGCGGAGTTGGCTGCATGCCGCCTTGCATAGGGTCGCCATTGGGCGGACCGTGACTTGGCATGGGCACACCATGATTGGAGGCCATGGGTTGTGAGGTGCCTGGCATAGGCATGCCGTAGGGTGGCACATGCGGTATGCCGTTTGGCACAGGCATGCCATTGGCTGACGCACGGTGGGTGTTGGGAGGCGCATGCTGGGCAGCAGCGGGCACATTCCCGGGTGCAGGGTGATTGGCTGGTGGGATAGACTGACCAATGCTCACTGGCGGCTGCGGTTGGGCTGCTACTGCTGCTGCTGCTGCTGCTGCATGTGGTTGGGCTGCTGCTGCTGCATGCTCGTGCGCCCGACGCGCTTGCATCCCCTCCAAGCAAGCCCTGCAGTAACGCATGGTGTACATTGGCAACGCACTATCATGGTTGTTGCCCATCAGCCAGCCTGGTGGCTGACATGCTTTTGTGAGAGTGGCGACAACCCTTGCATGTCAACTGCATGCGCTAACTTCTCTATAAGGTGGTTGGAGTGGTTGTCAGTTATGCGCTTCGGTTACGCCCACCTGGTGAGGTTGTCAAAGTACTTGGTCTCTCCTTCCGTCAGAGGGGTGGAAACGGCTCCGTAAGTCACGCTCACAGCCTGTGCATGTTGTTGTTGAACGAACTCCTGCGTATCATGCAAGCACATCAAAGATGTGGGTTGGGCCAGGTAAGCATGCTCGAAGCGCTGCCGGTTATAATGTCATCACCACGTTTGATGTCTGTGTCCAACAACAAACTCAAAGTACAGATAGACATGAGATTGCCTGCGTTCGGAGAACAGCCTCAAAACTTTGAACAGTAGTTTGGCAGGCGAGCAAATAAGCAAAGCAGCAAACTGGATGCGTTACTTGCTCTTCTTGCTTGCTTACGCCGATGTCTGCCTCCCTTTGTCTCCTCCTCTCGTTTTTTCTTGCTTAACTTGCCTGGGTGATATCTTGTCCGACCGCAGCTGCTGCCCGGATGGCCACTTCGACATGAAGCACCGCCTGGTTTAAGCGCAGCTGCCAGAAGTGCACGTGTTTGACCTGCAACACATGCAGCAAAAACATTGAATATCTCGCTTCTTCCATAGACAACAGAAGCAGCGTGCAGTGATGCATGATCTGGTCAAGATTTGTCCTGCCGTCCATGCAGAAAGAAGATGGTGGCACGTGCACGTCTAATTCAGGCATGACAATCATCAGTTGACATGTGCAACACAGACGGATTGCCGCTTTCTGCCGCTAAGACAAGGCAATCATTGCCTACGCCAGGCCATGATGTGCCACAGGTGCTGCAGACCTTGCAGGCCGTATGAAACCGCAAACACAAACACAGTAAAACATGATTTAGGCACAAACCAGCCTGGAATTCGCAGCAGCGTTGTCGTCGCCACAAATCAATACCTGTATTACACACGCGCGCACCTCATCGAGGGTGATTGCATGTGCCATGCCGCCTGCCACGGCCTGGTGGTAGGCCGCATCCAAAGACCTCATTGTTGCTTGGCCTAAGCTCTGGCATGGAAGCTCGCAGATGTCCTGAAGCGAAACCACCTGTGTGGCGTGTTGTGAGACGGGCTGGCCCACAAGCTCTACAACCCAGCCACCTGTGGGAGTGGACATCACGAACATTCAATGCCCCGAATCATAAACATGGACGAGTAGGTGTGAACAGGACACATCATAAACGACTGGTGTTGCACTGTGCCTGACGTCATTCCTTACTCAATAAACTGTAGACCTACTATAGCCGAAAATGCATTTTATGTGTCAAATCATGAACATGGAAATGGTGGGTTGAACAACCAACACAGGAGATGTAGCTGGTTCAAAGGCACAAGAGTCTGAGCAACTGCTGAACGGTGAGGCGTGAAGTGCAGGGTCAAATAGCAGCTGAAGCGCAACGTATGGGATCAGCGGGTGCAGAAGGGCGGAGTGACTTGACATTCTGGGAACATGAGTCCAGCTGATTGGTGGCTGATGGAGAGCAAGAGAGCCCAAGACGTTGCATCAGGACATGTCAGCTGGACGTGGCAGCGGCAGCATTTGAGTACTGTAGGGTGGTCAGTGAGTGGCTGACCTTGGTATGGCAGTATCTGATTGACAATCCGCAGTGTGCCATGGTAAATCACCAAGGAATACTGCAGACTGCATGGCGGCGGAGGTCCATTATACAGATGCTGACAATGTGTCTTCCTGCAAGGGCCATGGACAAGCACACATACCATGCATGTCATGGCCTTGACCAACTATATGTGCATAACCAAGCGTGCAGTGGTGAATTAGACGTGAGTAAGGGAATACAACGGAAACATCATAGGGCTGGCTATGACTAGTTGCATGTGTGTGCCTGTGCGCATATTTGTGCGTGCATGCAGGATAGATTGCATCGGATGACTCACCAAAAGTCGAGCACCATCCCAAGTTTGATCAGTTGCTCGCGTGCAACGTAGACCAGTCGCAGGGCTGTGAGGGGGTCGATGGCCTGCTGTATCTGTGTTGCATGAGCAAGCCATGGCGTCCATGGACATGCTTGGGGAAGTGGGCGTGCATGCGCAAAACAGAGTGGGCTGGGTCGTGAAATGGTGGCGCCATCAAACAATTGGGCTGGCTTGTAGCGCTGACAGATGACAGGTGGGACTGAGGAACTTGGCGAAAGCGAGAGCGATAGCGACAGTGAGCATGATGTCGGGCTTGCTAATCTGAAAGCAGATGATTTGGCAGGCGAACTAAGAGCAAAGTGCGGAGTCTTACCAGCGCGTTGTCCATGGTTGATGCTCTTGCTCTTTGGGAAGCCTGATCACAGTCCTGTCGGCATCGTCATCGTCAAGTGTTCACGTTTAGATGGGGAACAAGATAGGGAACTAGCCGAACGCAAGCCTGACCGTTGACTTGTCCGTTGACTTGTCTGATATATATACTCGTGCATCAATTGTGTATGTACTTGTGCATCAATGCACGGCAGGGCACCAGCTTTATAGCACACTGGATTTTGTGTGCCCATGCGTGGTGGGCACCTCTACGTCTTATGTGTAATGAGCGTTAGGCCTGATAATACTACAGTTAAGTTACAGTTCCGCTGGCTGACGGTCCAACAGTGCATTTATTACAGAAGCTGATAAGGCATGATGAGCATGATAGGACTCTGCCGAACGAATTCCGTTGGTCAAGTAAGTCAAGCGCAGTAACAAACAAGATAACCAACAAAAGCCACAGTAACAAATAAGCATTAACCAGCAGAGTGCAGTTATTCAAAACGCCTCTATCGGAATGGCATATGAATTGAACTCAGGTCTGGCTAGAGTGCCCTGATGTAAGAACCAATCTGATCAACGAATCACACAGGATTCCTTGGAGCACCACAAAATATGCAAAAGGATGGGCAGCACAGACGACGGACAAATGCACGCGGCACGCGCACACGCCGGTTAATGCAAGTAATCTGGCAACGCAACTCAGCCCCTGTGTACATAGGTTTGCAGTAAGGACAACTCAACAACCCAAGCAAAAGCAGCGCTAAGGAATCACAGCAACCGTATCTCTGTGCCGCTTCACTGAGTTGATTTCAGCAGCACACCTGTTGATCGCCTTCAGAATGATTTGGTCACATTGGCCACAACGCACATGAGTGAGATTCGTGTCAACAGTTCAATGCCACCAGACCAGGCGTGGGAGCTTGAAGCTCTGCAGGCAGCGCGCCACAGGAGAGCGAAGCAGTTGCTGCTGCAGCTTCCCTTGAGCCTGCACAATTGAGGGGGCTGCACAGCAACAGCACAGTTGCCTTGCGCCGATTTCTGAGTGCCAGGACAGCCAAACGATTTCGTTCTTCTGGTTGCTAGCTACCCATCGTTTCCGCTTGCACCGTGGATGAGGAAACTCAAGGCCTTTACCATATTACAGCGTGGGAAGATTGGTTCCAAATTCAGTTTTGTAGGGCTCAGTACAGTTGGGCCCATACTGAGTAGTGGAGGGGTTTGAGCTTCCTCAGTTTCCCCCGGCTTGCATTTATTCGCTGGTGTGGGACTGGAGGCCTGATTTCAACCGTAGGTGTCAATGTGGGCCGTGGTGTCACCGACTGGGTGAAGTAATGGGGTGCAGGGTAGACCAAAAGTTGACTAGTGGACCACCTTCCTTGCCAACCACCATGTAGCACATGATGATCCAGAATCGAACATGCCACGCTCACCACCAAAACTGGCAATCGCATTGCTATGCCACAAGCACTGTGCACTGCTTTACCACTGAGATGTGCAAGTTAGCCAGTGGCGAGATTCGAACTCGCGTTGCAGGAGTCAGAATCCTGAGTGCTGACCACTACACTACACCGGCAACTTTGGACGCAACCTTGGACACTGAGCGTGTTCAAGTTCATCTTAATAGATCAAGCAAACACGGCCGTGAAAAGCTCAGGAAACAGCACCGGCTGTTCCCTATGAGGTTGTCTGGTGACAGTAATTTGAGGCATGCCTGTTTCTCCCTCTCTCTCTAATGAAAAGACTCACACTTTTGCCTCCTGCGTCGTGCCTCGGGGTTCTTTAGTTGTTGAGGTGATAGGCATCTCTCCACCTCTCTCCATGTCATGAACATTTGTCTCTTGAAGCGAACCATATATATCAATATCGAGCGAGGCCGAGGATACCTGCCTGACCAATTCTGAACAACAGAAGAACACATCAAGGCCGGGCCTGGGTGTTGGTTCACGGTCAACGGCTGACAGGAAGGTGTCAGACAGGGTGGGAGGCAGTCGACATCATCAGCTTGGTTGAGGCAATGCTGGTGAACCGCTGTGGGCAGTCCTGACATGCCGATCGTGTGCGGCATGTTGTTGGCGGGTGGCATTGTCTGACTGCAGCGATGTTAGCTACACAGCCATTGCGATACCATAGACTCGGCTGTTCCCTTTCCTGCGCTGCCTGCTCCAGAACGTGCTTTGAGCATTGTTAACAATCATGAGCAGTACTTATCAGTGGGCAACCAAAACACTCACAAATTGCTTGCAATTCAGATACTCAGAAAAGAAGACCGCGGATAGTGAATACAACTGGCCAGTTAACAAAGATTGAGCCAAGCAACACGGCGGCTAAGGCAGAGCAGGACAGGACACCGGGGCTTGATGAAAGCACACCCAGACTGAAACCCTGATTGACAACAGCTGAATTCGCCCAAAGTGGCAGGTGGTTTGCTTTAAAACAGAACTGCTGAGCATTTATTGTTAGTTACCTGACACTGTCACGATGCAAGGCAGAGCACTTGACACTGCAGCAGAAAGCCCGGCAAGTTCCTGAAGTTTCTGGAGAAACCGAAATGGAAAAGGTCCTGATTTGAACATCAGGTTATGTTCGTCAACAGCAAGTACTGCTCAGCGGCTTGGTCAGAAGCCAAGATTCAAGAATGTGCCTGCTTTGGCCTGGCAGGCAAACCTCAACATGCAAGGAAACAGACATCACGTACGCATGGACATGCTTGCAGCTTAGCGGTCTCAAGAGATCACAACAACTTTATGTTCACTTGTTCACGCACTTGTTCACGGCTACACGCGTTGAGTTGAGTTGAGGCTTGGATTGCACAGCTCGCATGTCCAAGGCAAGTGCGCGGCAGACACTTGTGTGTGCAGAGCTGAGCACTGAAGCACGCAGTGACTGCCTTCACGAGCAGCCGGGTGGTGGTCGAGTTGTTAGCCATGACTTGAACATGTACAACCTCCATCGGTCCACCACTCCACCACTCCACTGCCATTGGTGTTACTAAAAGTGTTGCCTGGCAGGGGTTGTGGGCGTAATCCTGCGTTACCAGACGGTTGGCTGAGTCTTCATAGCCCTTGCCAACAATACACAGCGCAGTTGAGTATTCAACTCTGGAAATCATGCCATTGGTCCAGTGCATGATAGGTGACCGCATGCTGAATCACCAGTGCAGCACTAATAAACCCAATCCACTGGAAAGCTCTACACAGGAGACTCTTGTTGTTGCTGCTCCTCCGAAGGCTGCTTGTCGTTTGCGTGAGAATCCTGTTGCTGCTCTTGAGGGTGAGCTTCCATCTCTGCTGCATTGTCCTCTGTCTCATCAGCGCCATCAAGCAGAGGCTGTGTGAGACCTTCCTCTGCCTGGTGCTCACGAGCTGCTGCCGCGGCTGCTGCAGCCTTGGCACGCTTCATCTTATCCTTGTGCACCGCTCCCCGCAGCCACCGGGCAAAGATCACACTGAGCACTACACCTGTGCCAGATGTGATGTGGATGATCCATGGCTTCAGGCGGTCATCGCCTGCGGATTGCACAGGTGATGGCAAATCATGGCATGATACACAGCATGGTCAGGCAAACTGGTTTCAGTGCAAAACGCAAGAATTGTCCCAGAACTGGCAAACTTCTTTTTGTTCTCCATGCACTCTTCACCATGCAGCACGTGCGTGTTGCATGCTTGTCACCTGAACCAATGTGCACATGTCAGCGGATGGCAGCTAATGACCATGCAAGTCAGGCTAGCATTGCCCAAATCACACTGGTAGGTGCTGTCACTGGTGGTTGGACAAACATCACCCACCGTATCTGTCGCAGCAGTAGTATACAACCCACAGCAGGAACGACGCCCAGAGGCAGAAGACAGCTACTGCACAAGCCCAGTTGCGAGCCAGGCGTATGGGCTCTGCAGCCGCCCGGGCTCTCGCATCCTTCAGCACCTGCATCACATGGGCACGGACTGAATCTGAATTTGGCATGCACCCGAGTCAGGTAGACTCAACAGAGCTCGTTCTGGACTGGCATTGGGGCGTGTAGCATACTGCAATGGTTTGCCAGATTAGCGACTTTTCTTTCCACAGTCGCAACTGAGCTCGTTGTGCAATTCAGGTTCGCACTGAACGTACCTCGTTTGGAACGACTTTCAGCGCTACCCACAGCAGTAGGGGCAACAGGAGGAGGTCGTCCACTAAGCCCAAAACTGGGATGAAGTCAGGGATCTGCACTCGTGCAGGCATGCATCGTCCAGGCTTCATTGCACCTGCACTCATTAACACCTGTGCGGACTCCTTCTATTGTGGACACCTCCTATTGTGGACACCTTCCCGCTAGCAAACCGTACTGGTCAAGCCGTGCAGGATTGCGTCAACAGCATACTGCTGGTGCCTGCTCCCCTTTCCATGCGCTTACCAGGTCCAGAGGTGAGAGCGCATACCCCAGCACGAGGAAGGGGATCACTCGGGCATACCAAGGGCACCGGGGATCCTGCATGCACGCACGGGGTGGCACCACGCACCATTCGAGATACAACACCATGACTCTGGCCAGCAGAGAGAACAGTGCGCAGCGTGCACGATGTAACTTGCGTTGTGTGTGGACAGGATTCAAGTAGCAGGAGTACGTGCTCTGTGGCAACCGTGTGTGGCAAGTGTGGCAACGGGCTATAACATGAAAAAAGAGGAGTTTGCCAGTTCTGGGACAATTCCTGTCAATGCCACTGGAACATGTGTTGGTGATGTAGTTTTAAAGTGTTATTGGGTATACTCTCTTTACTCTTCTCATTGTCTGTACAAGTGTCTGGCATCACAAGCAGGTGTCCTAGTAACATGACAATCCACCACAACGTCTACCAACACACACACATCAGCGACACACCACGGTGATCAGATGACCCAACCCACTCATACACGACAACACTGGAACCGTCACACGACCCAATACACACACCACAAACACACTGATTCCAGTGCCAGTCCCAGGAATTGTCCCAGAACTGGCAAACTTCTTTTTTGGTGTGACTTGTTGCATTTATTCAGGCTGCACGAATTTGATGCCTACAGCAAATGGTGGCATGTACGTTTTAGGCTGGAGAGTGAAAAGCAAGGCCTGCCAGGGTAGCCATGCTAACGTAGTGGGTGCTGGCACAGATGGCATCGTCACGGCCTGTTGATGCATGTCACAACTGATGCCCACCTGGATGGCATAATAGATGGCCGTACACTCATGCTGCATGGGCAGGAATCAGGATACCCGTCAGTTCGCCTTGGTACACAGCCTGTATGTGGCAAACCCTGAGTAAACTCATGCGCATGCAATCTTCTGCTGCATGTGCTGTGGTGTCAAGCTGCAGGGTGAAGCAGCCTGCCCTGCGGTACTCCAACATTATCATGCTTGCCTTCAGCGCCTTGACAGCTGCCTTGAAATGACCGTACCAGCCCTTGGGTTTGTCCTGGCTCCGATGTGCTTGTGCCATCAGATGGGAATGCCTCGGCGGCAAGTATTTCGCGGATGTCACGGAACAATACGCGGCGCCTTACAGCCAATGTGGTGTTGTGTGATATGAAAGGCAGGCTGATCGCCGAGCACGCACCCATGCAACCGCCACTCAGCAGAAACGGCTTTAGGAGATTGCTCAGTATCTGTTGTCAGTACTCAGTAACAATGGCACAATGCTGATTGGATTCAACTCATAAGTCACCATCATGGCCGTTGTTCTTGTCCTCATTGTCACTGGTTGGCACTGGAAATCGCACCCTGCACGTGTTGTATGTGCCATATGAACACCTGCAGATATACATGTCAGTACTTATACACTCATGTGACACTGCAGATCACCAGAGACAAATACTTCCTATTTGTGGTGAGATCTAGAGCCGGCCCGGGGCCGCCGACTCCGACAGTTGCGTTGCAAATATGGCATCTTTGCCAAAAAAAAATTGTCAGTTCTGTTTGAGCCACCACAGTCTCATCATCCATCACATTGTCCCAGAACTGGCAAACATCTTTTTGTTTTGGATCTGTTGCAAGACTACCAATCCATCGGCGGCGAGCTTCAGGCCTGCCTTAGGTTCAGTCCGTCCCAAGCCTCGCTGTGGCTGCTAGGCCCTGCGCCTGCTGGTGTTCTGCCACCCGTGTGGTGTCTCGTCTGCGTGGCGGCCCTCGATGCCATGAACTATGGCAGGCGCCATCTCTGGTCCCGGTCGGTTGCACTTGCGCCGGACACGCCTGACCTGGTCAC
>QAXH01000578.1:10393-23182 GCA_004335635.1 Chloromonas sp. AAM2 | reverse complement strand
GCCAGGGTGCAGCTTCAGCCTGTGCAGCGAT
This sequence comes from Chloromonas sp. AAM2, assembly GCA_004335635.1. Taxonomy (NCBI): domain Eukaryota; kingdom Viridiplantae; phylum Chlorophyta; class Chlorophyceae; order Chlamydomonadales; family Chlamydomonadaceae; genus Chloromonas; species Chloromonas sp. AAM2. The sequence goes on along the minus strand of QAXH01000578.1, from coordinate 23,151 downwards.
TGCATTAGCCAGGGTGCAGCTTCAGCCTGTGCAGCGATCAGCAGTAGCCACTAATGGATCAACACGTGTGACACAAGCCGTTCAGGATGTGCAAAGCAGTCAGGTGCCACGCCCACCTCTGCATGGCATTGCGGGTTTAACATCCACAAGGTCCGTAACAATTGGCAGTTCACTTGCTGTGTGTGCCTCTGCAGGTTCTCGGGCCCAGGACACACTTGTCAGCTCCAGCCCGGTGTATGGAGGCGGCAATCAGGGTGCGGGGCTCATGCGGGTACCCGGCAGCTTTTCAGGTGTGGACAGACATGCACTTACAAGGAGGGAGTGCACACCATGAAGCACGTCCAACGCAAACACGACTGCTGTTCAAGGCATTAGGATTGCCACTCACCAACCGAGGTCCTCCTGGGCGAAGAGGACGAGCAGAGAGCGACGGTGTCGATGTATGGCCACGGATTTGACAGGTCACAAGCGTTTCTCTCACTCTGACACATGGATCGCTTCCTTGTCGTTCGGAAGAAGCGAGCGTTTGCCATAACGCAGATGTGGGCGTTGTACAGGACACCACAGCATCCACTAAGCCTAGTAGAGGACTCATCAAACCTGGAATGTACCGTGAAGAAGTGCTTGGTCTGGTCTTCTTGGCAGCTCCAGAGAGCTTCAGCTGATCAACATGCTGTACAGTAGCCACAGGTGCATGCGCATGCAGTCCGTCATTGCGGCCTGATTGCTGTTCTGGCTGATCAGCAGTGCCCCCATGATGCTGTCTGTGCACCGTTGCCTGTGTGCTGTTTTCAGAGAACGGGTTCAACAACCGGGACTCCCCGGATGATCTAGGCTACGGCACAGGGAATGGGGCAGCAGAGCTAAACACGGTGAGTGTGGTTGAGCGGGAGGCTTATGAATCGGGATTTCCACAGGGAGAAGAATAGACGTTTCTTTTGCAGTTAAACCTTTATGGCCTTGCCGGGGAGGCACTGGAGAGGGACATGGAGCACGAAGGAATGCCTGGGGCCATGGATGAAAGCAGTAGCATGCACCAACACCATGTTGCAAACTGTGTCTTCATTGTGCATGTTCAGTTTACCCATGCAGCTTGTGGCCTCATGGGCTGTCGGGAGCACATGCAAGCTACAGCTGCTTGCTTGCCTCCAGATGCCATTACACGCTGCTTGTTTGTACAGCATGTCATTGCACGCACGAGCCATGAGACACGGGCCAGGCAGTGCATTTCGCCAGGCAGCACGGGCGTGCGCGAGTGTTGTTGTGCATGATGCTGCATGCAGTTCCTACAGGCAGGCCCAGGGCCAGTGCCCGGCGGTGCCACAGGCTTTGGCGGATCGCATGGCGGGGCAGGGATGAGTACGAGAGCCCAGAGCAGCCTGCCCAACCCAGCCGAGCCCAATTCCTTAGTGCACCTCAATGTGGGCGGCCACTCCTACACCAGCACTGTCAGCACCCTTACTAGCGTTCCTGGGTCTCTGTTCTGGGACCTTCTGGGGCATCCGGCCAGCATGGCGGAACCGCCCTTGCGAACAGCAGCTGGGGAGCTCTTCCTGGATCGCAACGGCAAGGTGCGCGAATAGGCAAAGCAGGTATTGTTGATGTGATGAGGCTGTTGCGTTGGTTGCGCTGTGCTGCTTGTTGGTGCAGGGGGAGATAGCGTTGTGCCAGACTAGGCATGTAGCATTTACAGGCAGACCACCAAGCAGACTTTTATCATCCCAGTAAACCAGGCACCACTCATTTGTTCATTCGGTGCTGAGATCAGCCTGCTATGGTTTTCTTTTCAGGTCTTTTCCTTCATTCTGGAGTACTTGCGAGCTGCGGCGAACAAGGAACTCTACTACCCATTGCCAGAGGACTCGATGTAAGTAACACAAGCTTCTCTCTCCACAACATGCAGCAGGCGGGCAGGGCCTCACAGCATGCCGCAAGCTGCTTCTGCTCTTCATGCACACACATAGTAGCATGTGACAGTTCGTTTTGCATGTGGTTCGATCTTACGTAGGGAGCTTGCCACCTTGGCCCGTGAAGCGGAATACTTCGGATTGGGTGGGCTTGTGGATCGCATCCGCAACACTGCCATCATGCCACAGGCCAGCACACATGCAGTCTACGATTCCATCTACCTAGAAACGGGTTTTAACAGCATTGAGGGACCAAGCCTCAAGGAGATGGAACAGCGGAAGGTGGTGGTTATGCAGCAGATGAATCACGTGCTGGCCCAAAAAGCCTTGGACGGTTTCTTCGTGGCAGCATGTGACTGTGGCGTCAACCATCGAGACGGGCAAGATGGCATGCAGCACAATCTGTTCTACCACATCTTGCTCAAAAAGGTGACTCTTGGGAACGAGGGTTGAACCAGCAAGCACTGGACTGATGCTCGGATCGCAGTATAAAAATCCTGTGCAAAGCACGTGCATAGATTGGGCTGCATTCAATTTGGGTGCTGCATTTCTGGCAGTCGTGTTGATGCTGTCAAGCCGACCTGGGAAGTGCAAACAGGTTACTGACTATGTTTTGCTGATTTTGTACTCTCAATCAAGTTCAGTCAAGCAACTTGCTCTCCTCATCTCATGCAAGCTCGCATGGTTGATGGTTTGGGCACATCTGATGTGCTGCATGTGTTGCCTATGCTTGCCATGCAGGTCATGCCCGTGCCACCTGGCCTAGCACCACCTGGCATGCATCATGCCGCCATGGCAGCGCACATGCAGCAGCAGCAACACCAGCATGCAGCGCAGCAACAGATGGCAGCAGGGCAGCAGGCCATACAGCAATCAGGCCTGCCCATTCCTCTTTCCAACCCCGGAGGCGGCAGGCCCTGGTGACATCCTTAGCTTGGCAGCAGTGTAGTGCCACATTGATTGGGCTTGTACATGTCATGGGTGGAACATCAGTTGCGACCTGCCCTTAGTTGCGATATGGTTCATGCCTCGTGCCCTGAGTCTGACCACAGCTGCACCTAAACTTTGCCGCATGGCAACTTTTGAGTGGGGTGCGCTGGGCATGGAAATGAAGGTGGCCAAACAGAACAAGAGCGCAGGTTTGCGTTCTGGCGTTGGCCACCGTGTGCTGTACACCACCAGTTTTCTCGGGCCAGCAGTCTTGGCTGAGTGTGGTCTTCCTGATGTCACGCCATTGGAGTGTGTACAATGGAGCGACACAGATTGGCAACCCCTGATCCAAACGGTTCAAACAGCGAGCTTCATACCCAGTTTTTCCGTCCTGTACCTTGCCAAGTTTTATTCAGCCTGCAATATCACCATCGTCATCAGGCTGCCTGATGCGGTCATGTGCCACCATCTTACCACAGAGCTGTGTATTACGTGACAAGAGAGAACCACTGGACAGAAAAAAGAGGATTGACGTATCATGGCTAACAGTGTAGGCTAGCCTGCTTCAGATGGAACGGAATGTCGTGGCTCAGCGATGCCGTGGTTACAACAGGCGTTTTGACCGAGGGCTGTTTTGCTTGGCTCAGCTTGCAGCCTTGGAAGAGCCCAGGCCTTTTGATTCCGATCCTGTAGCCAATCCGTCCAGTCCACAATGACAACCCTGCACCTTAGTTCCTGCAATGTCTGACATGACACAGTGCAGAATGATGCATGGGCATCACAACGGCACACTTGCTCCTTCTTGAGCACAGTCTGGATAGTTCTGTCTCGGCTTGCTGCATGTTCAAGTGAGCAAAAAAAAAGGTGTTTGCCAGTTGGGTGATTGAAAGCTGTGATTGGCGTCGATGTTGGTATTGGGCACCCTTGTGGCTGATCTACTGATGATCTGCGACTCCTGGCGACCAAGAGTACAACTCATGAGGTTGGACAGAAAATTCTGTTGAGTCTGGCATAACAGCCCCAGGCTGCAGACATGCAGGTGACTGGGTGCCTCCAGTGATGTACGGATGCATGGCTTGGATTGGCTTTACATGGTGCCCTTGGAGTCACGTCATCACCCGCTCATGCGATGCAGCATAGTACATGCTTTGCTGTCCTGAAGAAGAGGTGCACGTATGCTTGACAAGCCACTGGCGCTCAGAGTGCCCAGGGGTTTGGATTCAACTTGGCTGTTTCATTCATGGCTCACTACCTGGACTGGTTGAAGTGTTGCTGCTGCAAGCAGCGAGCTTATTTGATGCATATGCATGTATGTATGCCAGCTTGGTCTGAGCCGTCATCTGCATGTTATTTCCCAACATGTCGTTCCAGCAACGCCAGACTCAGCAATTCCTGGCAAGGTGTCAAGGATTGCTGGGGCTTTCCCATGTTTTGATGACTGCAAACACATTGCCATCGCACATGTCTCTTCATTATTTTGCATTGGGTTCGTTGTAGCATGTTATACATTTCGATTCAATTGTCACGGCCTGCATTGCGACCAATCTCAATCCTCATAGCAAGCAAGCTGTATGCTGAGCACAATTCTCAGTCAGCTGAATCACCAAAGGAGTCAACAAATACAGGTGAACGCCAAGCCTGGTGCAGGTGGTAAGTGTGGCGATAGTTCACCTCTGGTAGTTCATGACGTGAGCCACGTCTGTAGCGCCGACAATTATGCACGTTGTAGACACAGCCAAGGTTTGGGCATCAAGGCTTGTGCAACGTTCGCATGTTGTACCTGCACACGAACAGTATTCTAAACAGGTACAGGGCTTGCTGGTGTCCAGGGTTGGTCGCCGATAAGCGATGGAAGCAAGCTGCCTAAACGGCCAGCACCATTGGTCTCGCTTCGTTTGCCACTCGGTCTCAACTGGCTGCGTCATGGCGATGCATTGCTGAAGCAGAGACACATGAGGAATTGCAACAAGCAATCCTCTGCTTTGAATCAAAGGCAAAGACGGCAATCAGGGTCCAAACCCGAAAAAACTCCATTACAACCTTGACAACCACTGCCTCCAGCACAAAACCGTGTTTGCAGCTTAAAAAGATGTTTGCCAATCGCTGTATGAGCCCTGAGTACAGTGTGTGAAGTGGTGGTGTTTGAGCTTGCTATCACCGGTGTAGGTCCTGTCTCTTAGTTCGCTGTCCCAGAATTGCACCCCAAGGCTGACACTTGCTCCCCACAACGCGCACTTACAACACCGTTCCAGTGGTACTCCCAAGGATTGTTCCAGAACGGGCAAACTTCTTTTGCAGGCCACAGTCAGGCAATTGACAGTATGTGTAATACTGTCAATAAGTAAGTAAGACAAGCAACCAATGTGGCGGTACATGTTTGGCATGAACGTTTGTTTGCGGGGCCAGCCATGCCATACGCAGTACGCCACATGAATCTCCTCTCGTCTCTCCGTTGCCTGCTTTGAAATGCTTCTGGATTCAAGGAAAAGAAGAGAAGGACAGTTGTCCAGGGAGCCATGCCGGTGCGGTGACACTGCGCCTTGCATGCTCGAACGCTCTTAGGTGATCATCGTCTATCTGGTCTTGGTCAAAACTTGGTACACTTGTGCGAATGCACCGCTCAACTTGATTTCAATCAAGCAGCGAATGACACAAAAGCTGTGAACCTGCATGCTAAAACCACTTGGGCTGCGCACAAACAATACACGCTGGCACATTACCATGTAAGACCACAGTTTGAGTGGCACGTAGTCTTGGTATGAAAACAGGTTCAATCGCAGTGCATTAATGACGCAATATTCGTACAGCGTGCAGGACCTTGCTGAAGCCTGCGTGTGCGAGCTACTGCGATTTGAATATGTTAATATCGTGCTGCTGCTCGCTCCCTGATTCAGACAAAGCCATGCCACAGTCACGCATCTCAGTTGCAAAGTAATGGCAGAACCATGTTGTCTACCACTTCAAACATCTCAGACATACATCTCAGACTTCTGAGGCGCACACACAAACATGTCCCAGTATTGGCAGCAACCAATCTACCACTCCAATCTGGACACCGCAGCTTAGTGCCAGATGAAACTCAGAAGACACTTCTGATGACACGCACATGACTCTTGGATTTCTGGCAGCATGCCAACTCACTGTCCCAGTCTTGACACCACACCGTGTACCAGTGACACGCAATGGTGGACAGATGACACTGACATAACCCAACCATACATACCAACACTGCACAAGACATGAACCATCATCAACACATTGGTTCCAGTGGTACTCTCAAAACTGTCCCAGAACTGGCAAACTTTTTTTTTTGCTGGCACTATGCTGGCACTATGACAGCCCAAGGGACATGTCCATACCCTTGAGACAATCTCGGTACAGAAAAGCAGACTCATCTCCCTATTGTTTCAGCAGCATAAGGAGTGGATGTTTGCATTAACTTGTGAGGGGTGAGCAGGTATTTGAGCCTGGCCATTGGCAGGCAGTTTGTTTTTGGCAGGCCAACCTCGTAGCCTGGAGGCGGCAACGCAGCATTAGGCCTTCACGAACCTGAATGACCAATCCCAGCTTCAATGTAACGGCTTGGCACGTGCCCTCGACGGCAGGCTACCTTTCGCAAGCGAGTCCAAATCCCTGCCAGCCCCTGCCTCTAGTCACGAGGCCAAACCTGCTTAGCTCGCTGCACTCCTGACCACCGAACAAAGCAAGGGGCCGGCACAGAGCCAAACCAAACAAGAGAAAACAGCAACAGGCCAAAATGGGTCTCGCCCTCAGCAAGGTGTTCACGCGCCTGTTTGGGAAGAAGGAGATGCGTATCCTGATGGTGAGTGGGCGTGCGAAGGACGACCGTGCTGGACGCAGGCACTTCTGACTTTTGAGCCCGTGCACCTCACATCAGCCTTGTTCGTCACAGCTGTCCATTCAATATCTCAGTACAGCCATCGACGCACAGCCAGCGCCAGGGACAGCATTGCTTCGGGGGATGGTGTCTCTCGCCAACTGATCGGAAGCTGGTCTGGGCCTTGCATGCAGGTGGGATTGGACGCTGCTGGTAAGACCACCATTCTGTACAAGCTGAAGCTGGGAGAGATTGTTACCACCATTCCTACCATTGGTGGGTTCCTTGTCGTCGAGTTAAGGGTGTTTGGGTGTCCGTTTACATTCGGATCTTGTGTCCTCACTCAGCTCAGCCATCGCCTTGCATGCTTCGTCCACCAATGTGTAAGCTACGCCATTCACAGGTTTCAACGTTGAGACTGTCGAGTACAAGAACATCAGCTTTACGGTGTGGGACGTCGGAGGTCAAGACAAGGTGCGCAAACTCCTGACAAGTCCTGTGCAGAAGGCGCAGCCCGACCTTGTGGCGTTCTTACTAGTCGCTGAACACGGGTGCTCTCGCAGATCCGCCCGCTCTGGAGGCATTACTTCCAGAACACCCAGGGTCTCATCTTCGTGGTGGACAGCAACGATCGCGACCGTATCGGAGAAGCGAGGGACGAGCTTATGCGCATGCTGAACGAGGTACGAGGCAGCTGCCGGCACTCCCGAGCGATTGCGGCAGTTCTATCTGTGCTCTACCTGGCCAACAGACAAGTTCGCATCGTCCTGTGTATGTCAGCAGACCATTTATGACAGTCAGTTTGTGTGCTGCTTGAATCACTCGTAATCCTTGCCCTTTGTTACAGGACGAGCTACGCGATGCATGCTTGCTGGTTTTCGCCAACAAACAGGACCTGCCAAATGCTATGAATGCTGCTGAGATCACAGACAAGCTGGGCCTGCACAACCTGCGTGGCCGCAACTGGTAGGTGCAAGAACAGGTTCAAGCTGCATGCGGCTTTGCTGCATGCTGGTGCCCATGGTGCAGGGCATTCTCGCTTTGCAATGATTTGATGTTTGAACTGTCAGCTTTGACTCACGATGTGCATGCTCGTGGTGTTGCAGGTACATCCAGAGCACATGCGCAACATCAGGAGAGGGCTTGTACGAGGGTTTGGACTGGCTTTCAGCAAACATTGCAAAGGCCTCGGCATAGGCATTATTCCTTTGTATGGCAGTTACTCGCTGCCTTTCCGCACAGATGCAGACTGGCAAGTCACTGGCTTGCAGGCACGCTGCAGGGTGATTGTTGCCAAGGGCTGACATTTTCAATCTCATAAACCATGGCAGCAGTTATGTGGGTCATTAGAATGTGGCTTGGCGAGTCAACAATCATTGGCAAGGCAAGTGTTTGCCCTGCGTTTCTACGAGTTGACCGTCCAGCATGACGACTGTTTGACTGAATGTGTTCGCTTGATACCACGGGAGAGGTTCAATAACTTGCGTGAGGCTCAAGTGCGAAAGGGCCTTGCGTAGCCCGAACTTCACAATTGTCTGGTCAGATGGCTAGGGCATTGCATCACAGAAACCTGCGTGGGCACTCTGCAGTGCTTTTCAGTTTGGGCATTTCCACACTGGCCAAGACGTGTAACATGCAATCCTCCCTTGAGTTTATATTACTTTGAACATACTGTATCTTTCATCTCCAGACCTTGCCCTCCCCAGGTTGGTCACACAAGGAAGTCATGGGATGGATTTCTCTGAAGGGGTCACTGGGACATACGCATGCAGCTGGTGACGCACTTGCTGATCACATGCTGGCAGGGAACCAAGTTGGGATAAGTGACATGTCAAGGGAACCGTGACACGCCGACATCTTGGTGGGTGTCACCCCGTGAGATGCTATCCAGTCCGCCAAATCTGCCAAGTGATGAGCCACACCCCGCAGGCAGCGAGCACCTGCACTCATTATGCCCGCGCTCAAGTGATTTGATGCTGTTCGCAACGTCAGCTGGGTGATTACTGAGCGCATGTAGTAGATACAATTGCTGGCAGGTGTGATAGGTATAGACGCGAGCTGTGCAGAAACACACTGACCAATGCCCATCCAAAGCAACGCAGACCGCCGGGCAAAGAGGAAGAACCAGGCAAGGAAGCATGCCAGAAGTACGCACAGTTTGACAGGTCACATGCTAGCGTTACGCTCACTCAAACGTCATGTCGTGTAGTTGGATGCGAATATCACCATTTACTAGAGCAGAGCAGGAGCCCAAGTCTGTCAACAGGGGCTGAAACCAGTCAACAACGCACGCAACGGGGGATGCTACCAACGAATCCTATCAGACAACAGTTGTTGTACACCAAGTGGTGCAAATGCACGGATGCCCTCACAAGCGAGGGAGCACTCAAACCTTGGATGCAAACGCGAGGAGGCAGTGGCCGTCCACACATGCAAGGCACAAGAACCATAAGTAATCGCTGGCGGTGCTGGGTTGGGCGCGGGTGCCTTCCTGCTGCTGCGCGCGCCTTTTTGAACTGTAAACTTGTTGAGGATATCAGTGCGCCCATAAACTCATCATTTGTTGAACGTTGATGACTGATCAGACAGCATGCAAGTTGGTCGCTTGTTCTTGCCACTGTATCATGTAGACGTCTGCTAAAAGCCAAACTCCTCTCGTTGATTACCTGCAATTGAGACGCACCAGCGTGCTGTGCAGGCGGTTTTTGAAATGATCAACTGCAGAGGTTTACAACTGTATGGGTCGTTCAACCACGATAATGCAAGCCTTATGCATACTTGCACCGCCAATTGTTGCACTTCGGTGAGTCTTTGCGTCAAGTGTCTAGCAAGTGTCGACTTCACTGGGTTACATATTGTGGACCTGTGTAGAACAGGAGGCTGAGGACCATGTTCGTAAACACTCAAAAAACTCAAAAAACAGTGTCAGTCTGGCCACTCAAGGCATTGGCTGCTTGCCCAAGCAGATGAGGGCTTGGGTCGGAGACAACATGTCCATCAACTGAGAGATGGGTGCATTGCTGAAAATAGGAGAAGCCCAGCCTCCACTGCTTCATCAAACACGTTGTCTCAGCCGTTCTGCCTGTAACCATTCCGATATGGCTTCCAATCAGACAATGGTTTCCAAGGAGATTTCAAAAGGGTTTTTAGTTTTCGACATGTGTTTTTGGTGCTTGCAACCTTTCACATCATCCTTTGGCACTATCGCTAGTGGCACCATTGGGCACTCGTCAGTCGTGTTCACTGATTGCAAATGTCCAGGCTAACTTCTCAAGCTCTCTCACACACAAACTGCATGCACCGTGTGGATGTTCAGGATTCGACTATTGGGGTAGTCATTTGCAGTGCTACAGCTGACTCGCCATTCGACCCATCTCATCGTTGGCAAAAGACCCACACTGTTACTGCTCTCTGGCAGCATTTGTGCTGCACACGTGGGACAGCTTGAACGTGAAACACTCAGGCCCCATGGATACAAGAATTCAGCCAGCGTTACATCACGAAACACCATCTTGCTTGCCATGGCTAGTGTCAACGCATGACAACTCTTGCTCACAATGCAAGGGACACCATCTTCAAGGAAATCTGTTTTCATCAAACCTGCTCACTTTGCAGCTTGCCCCATCCTGCCGCATTGAGAGCCCAGGCCTGCTGGGCTGCACTGAAGCCTGCTCCCAGCTGTGCTACGTTCAGCTCAGCGGGAGGACAGGTGAGGTATCAAGAGCAAAAATGCGAGAGGGCGCCTCTACTGCATCACACCACTACGACCGCCAAACACAGGACTACTTGGGTACATCAACGTAGCTTAGCTGTAGTATGGCAGGGTCTGTGTAAGGATGTAGGCCCAAGCAACGCCGGACAGACCACCAACGGCGAATCCTGCGGTGAAGTCAGCCCACCTGCACACCAGAATTCAAAATGAAGTCTCAGTTGCGGACTGTCATGATCAGACTCATTTCCCAAGCGTGCACTGGCTCAAAGAGTCAACGACCAAGGTTTCTGTTTGTGCTCCCAAGGACCCATGCTCAGGATGTCAAGGATGCCACGTCATTACGTCAACCCACACCACAGGTTACCCTACGCCTCTGTGCCTTGTGTGCCCGTTGTAACTCACCCCTGGGAGGACTGCAGTGGGTCACGTGGCACGGAGCGGCCAGACAGAGTCTTCATGCCCACGGGTGGTTTGTTCTCGAACATGGTACCACCGTACAGAGATAGGCACAGGCTCAGAATGAGCACCAGGCCAGCTCCGGACAAGCAGCCAGCAATCTCAGCAGTGCCAGGGACGTTACGGAGTGGGCCGAGCTGCGCATGCAACAGTTGGAGCAACACCTGAATGGTCTGCAGGGATCTGGGCATTAAAAACCCTGACATGCAAGAACCCTCAGACCGGTGAGGACTGAATCGCTTGCGTCCAAAACCATTCTACTGTCACGTTTGATGCTGTCGGGTTGATTGATGCTGGACGAGACCCATACGAAAAAGGGTCGAAACCGGTCCATCCCTCAGACGCCGCGCGCAGCTGTGCTGCTGAGACACAATGGCAGCTGAGCTGTGTTGTCCAATGCAGGTACCTTGATGAATGGGCCGACCAGCAGGAAGCCGTGGGCGAGGCCGATTTCCACGCCACGCAGCACTGGCGCAACACCAGTCCTGTACGCGGGCAAGTTGGAGAGGTAGCCGGCCACAATGCCAGAAGATGTCACTGGAGTCTCCAGCATGCCCACGAATGGGTCGCCATTGACGGGCTGGATGACCTGGGCCTGCGAGGAGGAACGCCAGCATACAAGCTCGCTGCAACCTTCCCACTGCGCGCTACTATCATCTGGCTTTGATGCGCTGTCTGACCTTGTTCTCCGCAGCGTGCACGACGCAGACGCGTGCGCGGGGCAGGGCAGCCTTGAAGGCTGGCCTGGCGCCGGAGCGCACAGCCACAGCGGACTTGTTGAGTGACAAAGCCATTTTGCTGGAGGTATTCAAGTGCCGGGCAGGGTGCGAAACAGAAGGTATACAAGCCAAAAACTCGGCCTGATCTGCCTGTGACCGTAAGTGTGACCTAGCCTGGAAACGCCTTTTCCTCCTAGCATGGATTGAATGGTCTGCCCACTAGCCTTTGTACAGATGTGCACAGCTAAGCTAGTATGCCCACCTTGAACTCCTTGTGCTCCGTATCCAGGTTGAGTTCGCTGTCATCTTCAAACAACACCTGCTCCAAAAACCAGGCAGCGCGGTTATACTATTCAAAGGCCTGTATGCTCCTGTCACATGCCAATGGCCGGTGCCCGAGAAGCAAACAGCAGAAAGCAGGCACAACGACTGTGCTTCCTTCCGCGCAGCTTGAGCTGCGTTCAGCTCTGCAGCGCAAATACATCTCGACTGCCAAGCCAGGTTTCCTGCCTGTGTTACTGTTGTTTCTGTCCATGTTGTTCTATGTTGTCATGTCCTTAGGAAGGCGGCGATAACGAAAAGGATGTTTAATGGCTCTGCTATGCCCTGGTCCGGAATAGCGAGTCATCTCTTCACATAACTCTTTGCCCGTGAGGTACAGGTGTCTGCATGTCAGTCAGAGTCACTTTGATCTGGCACAAATAGTACACACAGTGCCCTGCACAAAGGCGTGCACCGGTCGGCATTGGGAAGTGAAGGCCTCCACATGCAAGCTTGGCTAGGTGTCAGAACGCTCTGTGGACCAGCTTGCAAGACTGAGGAGCAGCCACTGTCACCTGTGATGAAGTTGGTGGCTGTAGCAGTGGCCTTGCCAGTTTCCTTTTAACCCCACCATGCCATGCATGTGCCGCCATGATGCACAGGAAAAGAAAAGTTTGCCAGTTCTGGGACAATTCTTGCGTTTTGCACTTAAACCAGTGGTGATGCTCTTCTGTTGGGTCTGGTGTGTCTGTGTGTGCGTGTGACAGAATTCCTGTCCAATCCTACAAAAGAACAATGGCACGCAGCCAAGGGTGCTTCAGTTGTGCTTCAGTTGCTGGGGATCAAAGAGATATTCATCCTGTGTGCTCGCCTCAGGAGGCTGCACTCGTGGGCGCTTGGCAGCTGCGAGCTCCTCCATTTCTTCCTCGCTACTC
>QAXH01000577.1:0-21585 GCA_004335635.1 Chloromonas sp. AAM2 | reverse complement strand
CCCCCACTAGCCGTCGATCCCGCCTGCGTGCTGTCCGCACCGCCCCCACTCGGCCCCGCCGACCCCGTGCCGCGCCCCGCTCCCGTGCCTGTCGGCGCCGATACCGACGCAAGACGTGCGGGGCCTCCAGCCCGTGGCCCACTGCTGTCTGATGCACGCAGGCTGTCAGTGCGGTTCAGTGCCTTGGCCTTCCGCTTGAGCCGGTTGCGCTCACGTGCTGAGAGGCCTTCCATCCCCATCATGACCTCTGCGGCAGCCTGCTTGCTGGCCCCGCCCCCGGCGCCACTGCCGCCGGTCATGCTTCCTGTGCGTGCTGCGGAGTTGACTTCTACGTCCAGGTCTTCATCGTTTACCAAATCATCCGTGTCCATCAGGCCCTCCAGTCCTCGACTGTCAAGACCTGTGGGCAAAAGGACATGGAGGAATTGCTTCCACTGCAACAATCCAGGCCTCACGGCTCCCATTGACTCATCCCCAGGCCAAGATGGGTAGGTGTGGGTCACTAATCGCTAATGGGGGGCTAATGTCACTACATTTACAAAAACTACGGTTGAACAATGCATTTGAGCCAGGTTTGCTACTGCTTTAAGCCTTCGAGGCAGAGGACAAGATGTGCAGGACGTGGTGCAGGGCCTGGCGAATGTGCCCAAGGAACACAGCGTGCAAACTAAGAAGTAATACAAACTTGACCAACCACAGCCCTACTCGAGGTACCGATGCTTTGACCATCAATTGATTACGATTGACTACAAATACACCATGTTCATGCAAACTCACGTAACAAGCTGAGTGGCACTGCTGCAGTCCATACTTTAATAGCATGGCCGGCCACCTATGATACCGGGTACACCACCCACCCAGCCGCTTCTTCAACATCTGGCGCTGCTTCTCCAACCGCTGCTTGGGTGTGAGCCCTGGTTCTTGTACCACGTCAAACTCCTGCATGGAAACAAGGCATCAAGTTGCCTACGTGTGATGCGATGTCCCATGGACATGTTCTGCACATCAAGTGCCCCACTGACCTGGCCGCCTGATGCTAGCAGCGCTGTTCCCTTATCAAGCAACGTCTTGATGTTGAAGTGCAGCAGTGCGGGAGACGGGCTGCCTTGATCGGCGCCGGGCACGCCAGGGTTCGCTGCCGTCCACAATTCGCTGGCGGTCGGATGCGGGAAAGCCTCGGCAAGCATACCGAAGGCATCGCCTGCTGCGACACGAGTCTCCCATTGCTTGTGGTACAGGCATGCGTGGATCTGCGGCAATCCGGGAAAGGGTTTGGATACATGCCGGGCAACACTTTGATGCACAGGTGTTCATGCCCTCCTTGCTTACCTTTCGTACCACAGATGGCAGCTGTTCCGGATGCGCTTTGGTGATGTCAACGATCTGCTTGGCTGCGGCCTTACGGGTGTCCTGGGTGGACCCACCTGCGTTGGCATGGGTCCCACGTAATAACTAAACTATTCTCGGCTGATGAGTAGTATGCAAGACCTTGGATGTGCCAAATGTGCCATAACATGGGTCTGTGGGTGGTCTGAGCGTTGATAGCTCTGTGTTGTGGGAAACCCTGGTTGGCAGGTGCATGCGCCATACACAACTCACCCTCAAGCAGCCCAAGTAGCTTCTGCAACCTTGAACTCTTGCCCTGTGACATTGATGTGTGACTGCTTTATGTTACTGTGCAGTTTGACTTTGCTAGCTGTGCTCCAGTTGCTGCCATTCGAGCCGCAAAACTTTCTGACACCATTCCAGGGTATGGCAAGTTCCTCTGGAGCACTGAGCTCCTCGCTAGGCCACTCCTAGGTCGTGTACGCCCAGCTGCCAGCTGTCCCACGACTTCGTATTTGTAGGAAAAGTCGTGTGTGCCCAGCTGCCAACTTTAGAAACCGAAAAATCACACTTTCCCAAAAATAGGTGCAGACCGGCACAATGAATGCTTGTGATTAGCGCGAACACTTCTAACAAATCAAAACAAAGAAAGAAAGACAAGAAGCAGGGACAAGGACGGAAGGGACGAAAAGGGACACAACCAGCAAGCCCAATGGCAGCACTTAACGCCCAACTGACAGGCGACGCCCGCCCACTGACAGGCAAGCAAATAGGCTTGATCTTCTGCCGCTTGCTGTAACAATTCAATGAGGCTTGCAGTAACAATTGGAGATGTCATTGTCAAAGGGTTGCCATCTTCTGGCATGTAGGAGAAACTTCAATGCAGTACCTTTCAAGCAGATTAATCGTTTCCTTAGCCACAGAATCCATCAAACCAGAGCAATCTCCGCCGCTACAACAAAGTGACATGATTAAAATGGATGCAAATGGGTGATGCCCACAGCCAGCGAGGCAAGTGTGTGCAAGTGGAACACCCTGATCTAGGTTGACCGCCACTTTTGGGGTGATCTCAGGGCTAGTGGTGGCTGTACCTCTGCACAAAGTGCGGTATAAGATGCGCAGGTCTGGCGCCTGTGCGTGATTCGTGCAGCCAAAGCACAGATGCAGCCAAAGCAGCCCCTTCACGCACTCAGCCACAATGTGGAACATGATGGTCGAGACGTGCCAACGTGCGTCCACAATCACGTCTGGCAACCGATTGCAAGGCGGGCGTTCTGCAGAGCACGAGCGGCTCCCTCAAGCACCATCAGCATCGCTTGCTTTCGGTAGGCCACAGGTGCATCCTCTCCTGCATCAGCCGTCGCTCGGCTGTGCACTAGCTGCGCTTGTAACCCATCTAGTTGCGCCTTCAGCAGGCTGCATGCCAGCTGTAGGTTCAGCGTTTCCAGACCTGCCGCTGCTCCAGACCAGGCTGCCAGCTGGTTCAGCTCCTCCTGCAGCTGACCCAGCTTCCGATCACCTCCCAGCTGCACCAGAATCTGACTGGGGAATCCGAGCTGCCCAACAGTCTGCAACAGTGCATCCTTCCAATGGGCTTGGCTCTGGGGCACCGGGCGAAGTAGGGTTTCAGTCACCAGGTCCGGCCTGGCACTTAGGACAGCAGCGACGTCGTCCAAGGTGGCGTTGAAGGTGAAGCAGTCCCGCTCAGGACGCCCATCTGCCACAACAAACCCTGTGAGCATACGACAACCACACTTATGAAAGGCCTGCGGCATTAGGACGGCCCCTACACGTTACCACTGGCTGTCTTGGGCGAGACTGCTGGGCTTCACATTGAATATGAGGTGGCGTCCAGTCATGGGAAATCAGACCTGAGCCTTTGAGTAGGCCATGCCTCGGGGGCAAGGGTGATACACTGTTGGTCACTGGCCCAAACCTGTACCCCTGGCAGACTTCCAGCTGCATTGCCCATCACGCACCGTACTCGACCATCCAGCGCTCGTTGCACCGGGGTGATTCGTCATCCTCTGGAAGGTAGGAGAACGTCACCTGCACACAGCCAGAACTCGTAACAAATCGCTCACTACAGAATACTTCAGACATCTGGTTGGCCTGGCCGTGAAGTGCATTAATCGGATATCACCAAACCTAGCTGCCACTCAAGGTTGCCTGTTATCACCTGTGCCAGTTGACCTGAGCTAACGGACTGAACTCTCTTTGATGGGGCACGATAGGGATGCTAAAAGGGATGCCAAGTCTTGTCAACTGCATATGGTGGGTGGGGCAGACGGCTGGCCAGACTGAACCGTGCATACAATTCACATGACCTGGCTGAACCGTGCGTGCATGCATGTCCACATGAAACTGCATGATGATACCATGGCATAGTGGTGCGCAAAGCGTGTTGAGTTGCATCCGGCACACCTGCTCGCCTGGCTCTATGTTGCGTGCTGCCACCAGTGAGAACACAGGCGACCGCCCCTGGGTGAGTGACGCTGCGGGGTCAGGCAGAGCGGTGGGAACACAGCAGTCACCTCGCTGATCACCATGCGCCACATTACGACAAGATGCAAACCATGTCCACAGCTCGTGTCTCTCTCCGGACATGCTCAGACGCCACACTGCTCCTGTTTGGATATGCGCCCCTGCCACTCTCACTCAGGTGTTAATTGAACCGATGCTGGCTGGTTCCGTAGGGTTAGGACTGAAAGTAGAGTCAGGTTGGAGCTGGCCGTTTGCATCCGGTCGCGTTTGTGGTAAACACCGACACACATGGCTGGACATGGCTTGAGTCAGCCATGGAGCGGTCCTAGCCAGCCGTTCCCACCATGTTCATCCCACTGACACAGATGATGCAATCTCCTTGACAAGGTAGTGAGATTTCGTGTTTTGATAGTACTAACTCACTGCGTGTCATGTCCACTGCAAAGTAGGAAGTGGCTGAGGCAGCAGGTGCATGGTTGGCCAGGTCAAGCACTGGCACCATCACACCCATCTCCCCAAGCCACTCTAGCCGAGGAGGTAAAATTACTTCCTGCAGAGAAACATGCACGAGGATGCCGTTCGCAGCTCTGGACCATGCAGGTCAGGTTCGACTCTGCCTGCGTAGTGCATCCAATCCATGCCTGCACGCCACATGCGCTGCAGTTTGCGCACCGAACTTGAGCAATCAGCAAGTTTGTATTGGCAGTGCCATCACAGTCAGACTATGCACACGGTTGTGCTTTGGCCCAGTTTGTATTATCAATTGGCTGCACCACTGCGCTGGGACCTGTCACCTGCTGCTGACACCCGGCTTGCCCAGCTGTGCTGACACCCGGCTTGCTCAGTTTGTCGCCCCACCCTCTCTTGCCCCCCCTGAGCAGTCCACCCTTGACTGAAGACCATGTAACCACAGCAGCTGACACGCACCTTGCCCAGTCGTTGTGTCATATCCAGGGTGATAGTGCGGGTCTTGGCCGCCGCATACGCCCCTGCAGGAGCGTGTGTGCACATGCTGGCAGACAGGGGCAAATCAATCTGTGCTGTTCATGTGCACATGCCATACAAAATGGGTGTGCTGCATGAGCAGCAGCTATTCCTATTAAAAAACAAGCTGTGCGCTGAAGGATCCAGACCATCGGTTGGATGCAACGCCTTACCTAGATCAGTCCTACCCAACGGTGCAATCCTATGCAAAACGGTGGTACAAATTGCTAGCCAGCTAACATGGCAGAGCTGCTTTGTCTGATCTGAGCAGCAGTAAGAGAGTCAGCCCTTATTGCATATCGCTTACATGCAAATGCTCGTGAGAAACTGTCTTGATTCCAGGCATGTGTGGAGTCACGTTGTAACTTCTGCCTCCCACCTGTAGGCGAACAACAACAGTAGCATGGCGAATGGCATATCCGGATGCCTCATAAGAGAGGTACCTTCGACGAGCAGCGCGCCCAATCAGGTGTCACTCATATGCCACAGATCGGTGTAACATACTGGTATGGACGAGTTCAACACGAATAAGCATCAGCTGGAGGAAAGGGCTTCAGAACAAGCTCATGAAAGACCGGCGACAGCAGCAGCAGGGTGTGCTTTATCACTAGTTCGACGCCCATGCCCCAATGAACATACTGGTTTGACACCTCCTTCACGCGGTCTGGTCCCAACTGTCGCTCACCAGGCATGGCGGCGATGGCCTCCCTCGCCATGTCCTCAAACTGACGCACCTGCCAGCACACCATGCATCAGCCTCTACACGTTTGGCACGCACACCCGCAACACAGCCCAGAATCACAGGTTCACCCCAGTGCGCCGCATATTCACAAGCACAACTAGCGTTCAGCATGTGTAAGGCAGGCGTGCCTACTGCACCCACGCTCATGCTCACACGTGCCTGTAGCTAGGCTGGTCACAGGAATGGCACACACGCCAAGCCAGGAAGGTCTTTTCTCTTCCACTTGCCACTGCGTTGGCCCTGCATTCTACCGGCATGCTGCCATCTTCTGCCTGCATCTACTCACTTGCCTTGGCACCCTGCATACCATTAGCTTGGTACAGCGCTTCAGCGAGCACCCAGGCCCAGTTAATGCTTACAACCATCTTCCGTTCCACTTCTGGAACGATGCAGATGTAAAGCCACACACACACACGCACCTGTGCCCTGCGTTTTTCCACGAGCCGCTTCATCTCCGGCAGCACGCCCACCGCCTGCTCAGTCCACGCATCCCTCCACCACACGGGCAGGTCGTAGTCACGGGGCAGCATGCACAGGTAGGCCTGCAGCCATGCGGGGGCCGCTGAGCCACGCACATAGGCCTCGTAAAGCAGGGCTAAGGTGTCTAGCTGCACGTCGCCGTCCTCTATGTCCCGCCATGCGGACGTCACACGCGCAGCGGAGGAGCTGAGAGGGCACAGGAAGAACAAGGTACCGGCAAAAATGTGATGATTGCTTGTCATGCGGCAGTATCATAGCAGCTCTGACTTGCAGCTACCAGCATTGTGATTGGCAGATGTTAGCTAGCATGCCTTCTGTGACCACCGGGCTGCGGAACGTGGCACATCTGAGCCCAACAGACTACATGTGGTATTTGTGCTTCGTCTTCCTTGAGGTTGTCTCAGGCCTGCACTGTCAGGGTCAGCCTTTACCTTCCACTTGTGGTTGCGATGGAAAGGATTGATGTGTACGGGACGGACAAAACAGGCTGGCCTGCAGCAATGCGCTGCTTGACCTGCAAGCCACACAGACGGACGTCCCAATGGTATCTAACCACTCAAACAGACAGCAGGTGGGTCTTACACGCAAGTTCAACATAGGAAGAGCGGAGCAACTGCAAATGCGAGTGCATGATCTGTGGATGACCCCGAACTTGGGGCGCTTTATTACAAGGCCTTGGGACATTGGACGCTCTCTCAATTCCCTTAACACAAAGGCCCCGTGTATTTGCTAGCCTGAATTAATGAAGATGCAATGGTATCATGCAGAATAAATGGCAGGGTGAGTATGCAGATCGTTCGGCCTGGTTTAAAGCCCCCTGCTTAGCTTACCCCCAAGCCTCTGACGCCATTGAAGTAACTGAGCTCCACGTTCTGCAACAATGAACGATCGCCCAGGTGGTGCAGAAGCTGCTGATAGTTGTGCAGGTCGTCATCCTGTCTGCAAACCACTGGCTTGCTGCCCTTGGTGCTGCTGGGGGCTGGTGTGGAGTGCCACCATGCAGTGCCTGCTCCAGCAACCAAGGCGCCGCCTGCTACAAGCAGAGCCAGGAGCTGCAAACCCTTGGGGGTTTTGGATACAAACCCATCTTTTGCCTCCCTCTGCCGGCGCCGTGTGCCCATGCAGATAACAGCACCTCAAGCCACCATGTGCCAAAGCTAACCCGCTGATTAGGCTGATGCTGATGGTACCGCCCAGGCAGGGCAACCTAATGGCTGGGCGATCCTCAAGTTCGGCAATCTTCAGGGCAGGAAGACAGCAAGTGTGGGTTTTATGACAGCAGTTGGTAGCAGCCAAGGCTTTTCTCTTCAGTACAGCTGCTGCCTGCCCAGAGAGTCGTACTGTTCTACAATCGTAGTGAGCTGACCAGGGGATGGGGCCTGGACCATCACACTTGGCAGGGTGTAACCGAAAATGCGCGGACAAGTACAGAAACGCTACCACTAGAAGTACCGATTGTTAACCTGGCCTACTGTAACCAGAATGTTGTTGTTGAGATTGAGACAAAGAAGCTATCTACAGGGAGCACTCCAGGGTTGTGTAACCGCGAACACGGTCTGTCGCTCGAAGCTCGCCTGTCGGCCCCCAGGGATGCCTGTGTTCAAGCCCACGGCCGAGCGTGCAAGCAAAATATTCTTGCCGTGAAGGGTGTGCTATCTGTGTTGCGGCAAGAAAGAAATCAGCATTGGTGAGCGAGCCCCTTTTTAGGGTTTGATGTACCCGATGGCCATGGAGCCCATGGATGCAGCAGGATCAGCCGAACCAACGGCATTGCCAAAGACTGCCCAGAGATGTGCATCAACCCCGCTATATGAAGCTGCTGTGTGTCTGAACGATGGCGCATGCCCGAGGCCGGCTGACCATCTTCAATTTAGTCTATGGCCCATACCGCAACACAGACAGCATACCCTTCACGACAACAGTTTCTGCTAGCCCGTTCTGCCTTGGGCTGGTAGACAGGGTCAATGGCTATGAACATGTTGTGTATACCCAGCAGGGGCACACTGCCGCAGTTTCTACCAACCCCCAATCCAACTGAGTGTAGACCAGACAAGCCAGAAAGTGGCTTTGCAGGAAGCCAGGAATCAAGTGGCCGTTGTGTACGCTGGGTGCGCGCAGCCTTGGCTATGGGATGGCTGTGGTTCGGCCACCAAGTAAGAATGAGCTGATGGTGGAGGCGTCATGGAAGTCGATGCTGACTATGCTGCTGCTGGTAACAAGTAATTGTGCCATGTAACGAGGATTCTTGGATTTGAACTCTGCCGCTCGCCTCACCACTTGTCTTCATTGCATTCTTCAATGGTGGCCCCAGCCCACTGAAGCTGAACCAACGTCATGTGCAGCTTCGCCCCTGACCATCTGCCTGCAGTATCCACTGACAACACTTTGTTTCTGGTGATAGACTGCAGCTCCTTTCGAATAAGCTGGTCATCTACCACAAAGAACAGCGTGCTCTCACTGGCTACTGCAGGCAGATTGTCAGGAATGATTTTGGTGGATCGACAAGACCTGTCTCACCTGCCAAGGGAGGCCTCCACCGCAAGATAGAAGTTGAATGCAAACCTCGTGATGAATGCAAACCTCGTGTTATCGTGTCCAGAGATGTCACTTGCAATCGACTTCATTGGTTGCAACAGTTGCAACAAGCATTGATTTACATGCAACAAGCATGGCAGCCAACGCCACTGAGCAAAAGTGAGCGCTTCAGTTGCTCCAGAGTCAATTGGAAAATCACTCAGATAACTCCTGAGACCCTGGGGGGCATGTTCATGTGGTACGAGGACCTTGGAGCCGAACAATTGGTTTTGCATGGCCACTATGGCAGAATGAGCCGTTGATTTGCACGAACAACTGGTAAACAGTGTTGGGGTCGCCAAGGGGAAAATCATCCTTGGCCGAAATGTGTGGAATTTGGTGGACGTGTATCAGCCTAAATAATGGAGGTCTGCATACTCCGATTCTGCAAGGCATGGCTGAAGGGTGAAAAAAGAAACGGCCAGAAAACGGCCAGAAAATGGTTGCCAGCATCAAACGCACCAAACCTTGATGCAGATGGTGTCCCCTCGTCCTAAGCTTTCCAGCAATGCCAAAATGACTGTGTTCTGACACCGTTTAGGCATTGTATTCCACTCAATGCTTAGGATCTGTAACTACGCATACTGCACGCTCATCAAAGAGCGCGCGGGCCACTGCCAAACCCAGCCACCCAGCCTAGTGGCTCCTGGGTTCAAATCAAGCATGAGTGTGTTTGTGGGGGTGTTCAGGGTTCCAGGCACCAGTGTGGCGCGCAGCACTCCAAGTTGGCTGAACAAACAGCCCAAATTCACTCCAAGGAAGTCAACTCCAGCTATTGTTCAGTCCTGATGACTCAATAGCGTTTTGCAACTGCTGCGCTGCCTCTTCACTGGTATCATTACCAGCAAAGAGAATCGCAATTGCGTCCCGCAACTCCTGTACGCGTTTGACGCCTTCTACGCTACCTTCCCCTAAGCTGGCCTCTAGCAACTTCTGCAGGGCTGGTCTCGCCGTCTGTCCCTTCCCACATGCATCTGTGACCATCTTCCTGAGTGTTCCAATCAGCTGCTTGTGATCTGCTTGGTTCTGCTTCTGCTTCATGGCATCCAATGATGCTATCAAGTCGTACAACATGCTGGTGTTGTCGTGGATTCCTCCATCCTCCTTCTCTGCCTTCCGCCTCTCCTTGGCTGCCTTCTCAGCCACCTTGCCATTTTGTTCCACGTCACTATTCACTACAATGCGATCTGTTGTGTTCCTGAGGGTGGCTGCCATACGTGACCCGTGTGCCGGCTAGTTGAGTGGTGCATGGCATGCTTGGCACGTCCTAGGACACGCTCTGTTGCCATGCTGTGAATGCTGGCAAAGAAGTAGTGGTGTGCAAACATATCCAGTTGTGGGTGCAGGTTGCTGCGCTGAGCTTGCCATGCGTCCCGGATGCGCTGCTTGCGTAGCTGTTCCGCAGTAAGCGATGCACCTGGCGCTTGTGTTGGGCCCTGTTGGGGGTTCAGGGCAGCAAGCAGAGCCTGCTTGATGGGCTCCTGATGTTGGGCCAAGTCAAAGAAGCCCAAGCTGCGTTGACTGCGCTTATCACATTCTTCAGCTGTCCAGATGCACATGGGTGATTTCCCAGATGGGCAGTGTGGACAGGCGGGTGGGCAGGCTTGTTCATACTTGCGGCTTGTTAAGTGGCAGTTCATGATTAAATGCTTGTTTCCCCAGGAGGCCTGGTGGGTAGGCTACGCCACAACCTGCTGGTGGTGTGGCGCAGCAGTATGAGGCAATGCGGAAGGGATTGAGGTTGTGGTGGCCAGACAGTGTGCCTGCCTCTGTCATGTCGGGCAGCATGCCTGCAGCTTGGGCATGGTGTTGCATGTATTGGCGCTGTCTGCGCCAGCACGAGATGATTGCATCCAGGCACTGCTTCCCCATCTGTGCTGGTGTGTGCTCTCTGTGATTGGCTGGCGGACGCACATCCTCCAAGCACGTTTTCCACTGGCTGCCTTCTGGTGTGAGAAACTGCTCGAGGTGGGCCTGATTGTGCCTGTTGTGCGCCTCCGCTGACCTGGCACTGCAAGGCTCAAATGCAAGTAGAGGCTGCGCATGAGTGACAGGTCTTTCATCACCAGCTGTGGGCAGTGCATCGTCGCTCTGGCTGTTGCTGTCACTGCCACTCTCACTGTCAGCCTGGCTGCTCTCCTCACCGCCTTCGTCTTCCTGGCTACTGGCATCACCGCCTGTTGCAGGCACGGCAGCCTTCCCCTTTGCCCACATGCCATAGGCCAACTGTGAGAGAAACAGCTGTGTGGATTGTCTGCAGACCGCACTGCCTGCTTCTCAAGTGCCCGCAGCTCAGCCTGCCTCATCAAACACAGGGCTCAAGGGTCACTGAACAGCTGCTCTGCCCGAGCCTGGAGCCACGGATCCACGGTGTCCTCTGCACTCTGTAGCGTGGTGAGGATGTTCCAGAGTGTGTGAATGGATGTCTCCATGTTGAAGCCACCGTTCAACTGCACCAGCTCATAGATGCGGTAGTGCAGGGGCAAGGACTGTGCCAGTGCAGCTGTGAACAATTCATATTGTGGCAGGTGCAGGGCTGCGTACATCTCATGTGCGTGCTGGACAGTCTTGGCCTGCTGTTGCGACTTCCCCTTCCCCTTCCCATGGTGCACATTGATGCTCTGCAGTGCTGCCTGTATGACCGGCCTGTGGGTTGTGGTAACGTCAGCCAGGTTGGGCTTGATCATTGACGGTGGGTTACCTCTGTGGGGACTGTGGGGAATGCCTTATCCTCTGGGCAAAAGGCAACTGTTCGCTGCTGCATGTCTGTTGATGTTTTGCCAAAGTATGGATGGCCGAATTGGAAGAGGAGCGTGGATGTGAAGGTGCCAAGCCAATTGGCTGTGACGGGATGCCATCCACCACCCAAGCCGTATTCAATGCCGCACACCTCAGCATTTTTGACAAGGTGCAGCCAGTCTGGGACATGCACCAGCCACGCCACAAGGATTTCAACAACTGACTGTAAAGAATAGAGTGAATGAATAGAGTGAATGAATAGAGTGAATGAATAGAAAACCCAAATTGGTAACAGCTGACCAGCTGACTGGGTTGGTTGCTTGCTGTGTTGGTGTTGCTTCTGGCTGCTGAACAGAGTAGCGGTCAGGGGGGGCAGAAGCCCAGCTACCTCAGCTGACATGAGTCCATCCAATGACTTCAGAGCTTGACCCTTGTCAGTTTGCAGCTTCTCAGCAAGGGACACAAGCGATGCGGCGCTGTCGGATGTGATGTACACCAATTTAGCCAAGCTGGCACCTGCTGCCTTGAGCGCGCATCCAAGGGCATTCAGCTGCACCTGTGCTGACGTGTTGACCACTTGTACCAAATCTAAGGTGGTGCGCACACGGTCCCCCTGTTTGTCAACAAATACTGCCAATATAGCCAGGTTCTTTTTACGCTTGAACCCCGCCTCATCCAGCTCAACTCCAAACCGCAGTGCAGCTGCAAGCTGTTCCTGATCACGCTGCTGCAGAACATGCGCAAACAGGTGCATGGCACGTTGTATGGTGGTGTCGCTGGGGAGGAGAAGCTGGTCTTTCAACGTGCGCCTTCAACGTGAGCAGGCTGGCCATGTCGTTCAGCAGTCTGCGCATGCCATTGACTGGCAAGGCGTGATTGACCATCACATGACACAAGTCCGTCATTAACTGTGTATCATAATTGCGGGCTTCGCCAGTTGTCCAAGGCTGGAGTTGCAGGCTTGTGGTGCGGCTGGCTGGTTGTGCTGACCTGTATAGCAAGTACTCATCATCATCATCAACTTCCTTGCCACACTTCACTGGGCTCACCAAACAGCTGTGTTGCCCGCTCAGCAACAGCGTTGCTTTCAGTGAGCTGCCTCTGAAGCACATGGATTTGAGCTTCATGCTCGGCTGCAATGGCCAGCGCTTGCTGCACCTGCTCGTCTGTGTCCCGCCGGCTGGTGATGGCATGGCCCAGCTCCTGAAGTTCTGCATTCAGTTTCTTCTGAGCGGCACCAAACCCGGCACTTTACAACGACCGAGTGGCCCGACCCCGGCCCCAAACCTCAAACCGAGTATGCAGAAAGTCTTATCCTACCTAGTATAACACATGCAAGCGCCTTTTGTCGGGATTCCAGAAAATAACAAGTCCGGTGGAGACCCCAACAGTGGGGACAGTTGCGCTCCAATCCCAAACTTGGCCAACCTCACACGGACCTCTTTTGGTCAGAGAGGTTGGGCACTGCTCTACAGATACGGTAGACCACTATGAGATCAGCCTGTCAACAAATTGCATGTCAAGTGTGAGTGCAATGACAAACACGACACAGTGTGTTGATTGCCAAAGGATCGCAGACCACCACTACTTTTGCGCCATCTGAAATGAAAATTGGAAACAATTGATTTGCTGCTATAAAAATACCAATTTCCGTAGTCAACGGTGGGGCATCTCCATTTTGACATAGGTTAGCAACTGACTTGCCCGGACCTAAGAGAAGCTGCGGTTAACTCTGCTGATTGTCTGCCCGGGGCACACAGTCAAGGTCGGTGCCCTCAGTGTCCCTCGGCTCAGGCGGCCATGAGTCGCCTGCGGCCTGCTCCAAACGCAGAACAGCTACGCATAGCTCAGGACGGGATGTGAGCAGCTCTGCCCGCACACCTGCGAGCAGTTTCTGCTGGCCAGGCCCGTTGGCGTTGTCGGGGTGCAGCCGCAGCACCAGGTGCAGCAGCCTGGGGCAGGCACCGGCCAGCTGCTGCAGCACGCCTGACAGCTGGCTGGGCAACCGAAAGCAGCCCAGCTGCAGATCTTCCAGCAAGGACAAGCCTGAGAGGGCGGTCATGGCCTTGCCTGCTGCTGCTGCACTGCGCCAACTGAATCCGTCCAGTGATATCAGCACCAACCGCTTGAGGTGGCCTAGTTGGGGCAGCGCGGGTAGGAAGGACAAAACTTGGGGCACCACAGTGCCAGCCACTAGCCAGAGGCTGCGCAAGCTGGGTGCTGATGGAGACACTGCGTCTGTGCGTAGTTCTGACGCCTTTTGTGCTGGATTGTTGTGCAGCTGCTGATTGCCCACTCCTGCAGTCAGTACAGCACGACCGCCAGCATTCAAGCTGCTGTTGCTGCTGCTGCTGGCTGCAGAGGTGTGAACGTGTTCCACTGCCGCTAAACAGTCAAGGTGAGCGATGTAAGCGTGGAGAACCAGGCGGTACAAATGCGGCAGCCGCACCCGGTCCATGAACGTGCCCAAGTCTATGGGCACGAACGAGCTAGCATGGAAATCGTGGGAGTAGAGAAGCTCTTTACTGTTGAATGCACTGTCAAAACACACTCGCCAAGCATCGGTGAACAATCCGTCGTCTACCTTTCCCACCTCTGCGGCTGCCACACTGAGCGACCGCAGCAGGGGCGGCAGGTGCAGATCTGACATCACATACCAGGGAGGACTAGACATGGCACCCAGGCCACTCTGCACTTTGTTGGAAGGGTCTGGGTGGTCAACACAGACGTGCAGATGTCTTAAATTAGCTGCTGCGCCCAGTTCCGCACAGATTGTGTGGGGCCGTTGGATAGGCTGGTCATGCACACGCAGGGTGTGGAGGTGCGCCACCATTGGATGCCCAGCCTGTGGCCAGACTGGTGAATGGAGGCATCGCAGGCCCGCTGTCTTGGAGCTCTTCAAAAAATGTGCGCACATGACACCATCGTTGATTGCGCTGAGCCTCAGCATCACTGATGTTGTGTGTGGTCCCAGCACTTGCGTGCAGCTCTCTATGTCTTCCATGTACACGTCGTCCATGTGAAGGTGCTCCCATCCTGTTGCAGAGGTGCAGGCATCAGAAGGCGGGATCACCAAAACGGGGCATCACTGGTATGGCAAAGTGAAGCAATGCGTGGATGATACAGCTAGTGCAGGAAGCGAGAAAAAAAAAAGTTTGCCAGTTCTGGGACAATTCCTAGGACTGGCATTGAAACCGGTGTGTCTCAGCACATACACGCGTGTGTGTGTGTGCGTGTCAATCACATACAGGGTGAATCGCGGGGTGACCCCGATCGCGTGTTGTGGTAGACGGCGCATTGCCACTTCTGGGACAGCAAACCAGGACTAGACAGGAACTACAGTGTCAAAAGACAAAATGGGTGTGTGTCCCGTCTGTCCGGTACCTCAGAAGCCGGTAATGTAAGTTGCCACCAAGTGTTCCAGCTGCTTCACTCTCTTGAGCAAACTCGTGTGTTGCGCACGCAGACGTCCCACAGCCTGTTTCCAATTCTCTCTTCTTGGTTGTTCTGGCAATTGAGGTGCATCTGACGTCCAGTGGAGGTTTTTGCTGCTTCGTTTGACATAGTGGGTCTCTTCTCTTTCCGCTGTTTAAAGATAGCAACACTCCCTCTGTGTGTCTGTGTGTGTGTGTGTGTGTGTGCGCGCTCAACACGCGATGTTCGTTTGCATGCAGGGCTAGCGACTTGCAAGGACAAATCAATCCTCCAAGGCGGCACCAAGGCGAGCCCGGGCAGCGACCTTGTCAAGGTCCAGGCGCGTGTCTTCCCGGGCCAGTCACCGGTCTACTTGGGCATGACCCAGAATCCCACACAGCGTGTGAAGCGTGCCCGGGAGTACGCCATGGCCATTGCAGCTAGCAGCAGTAAGCTCGAGGGGTTCGAAGATCTGCCAACAGAAGTGAGAGAGAAGCTGCGCAACAAAAGGCTTCAGACTTAGTCACGCAGCAAGCCAACAAAAGGACAGGTCATGCTGGACTGATCAACATGTGAAGCAGTTTCAAGTCACATTCTTTTTCAAGGCACGTGTGCCAAGACTGGTGCAGACAACTCGCTATACTTTTGAAATTGTTATGGGTTGTTCTTTTGGCTGAACAGGTTGCTATGGAATTGGAATGTCATTGTGTTACACTGGAATTGGAATGTCAGTTTGTGACATTGCGTTCGTGAATCTCTGATAATCTACCACCACTTCTCACTGTCCGTGTCCACGTATTGGCAGTCACCTGCGCCTACCAACTCCAGCATCAGCAACACATCCTAGTGATAGATGACACTGACCCAGCACCACACTTTGCACACTTTCACCACCATGAAAACTTAGTATGGACACTATCCTGAAAATACTAGTTCCACAGACATCTGTCAGCCTCATCAAGGTGCCACACAGAAACTGTCCCAGAACTGGCAAACTGTTTTTCTCCCAATCCAACTGCCAGACTGCAGCTTATCATGTGCTGTGCCACTAGAGCATGGCTTAGTGCTGGATCTGCTCCAATGCTCATGCAGCCTGCCACATACAGTTGAAATCAAAATCTCGCCCACCACCACACTTCAGATCCTCCATGTCTGTCAAACAAGACAAAACCGACACGTTCAGTCAAAAAAAAGTTTGCTGGTTATG
The DNA here is from genome assembly GCA_004335635.1 of Chloromonas sp. AAM2. Taxonomy (NCBI): domain Eukaryota; kingdom Viridiplantae; phylum Chlorophyta; class Chlorophyceae; order Chlamydomonadales; family Chlamydomonadaceae; genus Chloromonas; species Chloromonas sp. AAM2. The sequence goes on along the minus strand of QAXH01000577.1, from coordinate 5,635 downwards.
GGACAATTTAATGGGTGGTACTGACTTCCATTTCTTCTGCGTTGATTGCTTCTGCAACGAAAGAGTTGGTGAACCAAGTCAAGCTCGGGCACCAACACCAACACCAACACCAACACCAACACACCAACTGGCAAACCTTGCTTCTGCAACCAACGATGAACCAATTCAAGCTCGGGCATGAATCACAACCAAATCAGCGACAGCACCTACCGGGTAATGCGTTGCAAGGTTGAACAGCCGTGTTGGACGTGCTGTCGGCGGCGCCTCCCTCGTCCGCCGAATCCAAGTCCAATTCCAAATTACAGCTTATGATTGCCAGGGAGCGGAGTGATGAGAATGCCCTGAGGCTCGACAGCCTGTAGAACTCCACACCTTGCTTGAGAGTGAGATGGGTGAGGCAAGTGAGGCGAGAGAGCACGGCCAGATCACCTTGCGCCACGTTTATGACAGACAGACGTATGAGGTTTGTGAGTGGCACGAGGCAGGACAAGGGGCCGTCAGTGCCCGTGCCCCAGTCATCCAGTTTGCACAGCTGTAGATGCCTCAGCCCCAGGCATCTGCGTGTGGCACCACAATGCATGAGTGGGAAAAGAATCACAGAAAAGAAAAACCGCCAGAGCGCGTAACAATTCCTTACCGCTTGAAACTCGTAACAGTTCCTTGCATTTCAGTCACGTACCCGTTCAGTAGCTGTAAAGATTGGCGTCCAGGACAACGTAAGGCCTCGTCCAATAGCAGGCAAGCCAGATGCGGCCGGGGCGACGCCAGCAGCTGTGCTACAGCTGCTGCATGCTCCTGCATGCCTGCCCGCACAGGAGCCGCTGCTTGACTGCCCGCTACCCTGCTGGATGACTGGTTAATGGTGGGCGGCATGGGTTCAGAGCGCTGCAGTAACAGCTCAATGTGGCGTGCGCCCTCCAGTAACCGCTGCTGGAAGCTGGACAGCTGCAATGGGTACCTGTGCACATGGGCTGGGAGCGTCAGCTGCAAGGTAGACATGGGTGCTCTGGCGCCCGTGGGGCCGGCTCCGGCTAGGCTGTCAATTAGCGTGCAGAGCTGCTTGCACACGCATCGCACGTGCAGCTGCTGGGCCACAGACAGGTGCAGGAGGATGGCCTCCAGCAGTGGCAGCGGTAGGCAGGTGAGCGGTGCAGGAGGCTGCAGCGGCTGCGGCAAAAGCGCCTTCCTCTGGGGGCCACGGCTGAGGGCATGTCGCTTCATCGCTATCAAGGATACTAGGATCCGTCATGCAGATGTCATGGCACAGGGTGTTCCACGATGAAGACCTAGAATTCACCAAAGTAGTCAATTGATGCATGATACGTTGGGCAGCTTGGCAGTCATGGAAAAAAGTTCCACCCGCAAATGATAAAAATGAAACCCCGTCCGACAACCGATGGGTGGTGGCCCGACTCTGGGTAGCGACTCCAACGACCGAGAACCCACCTGCTTCTCCATTTCCGTCCAGGGTTCCTTGTTGAACATGATGACTCCTACTGCTGCTTGCTGTTCGCTAGGTAGTTGATCTGCTTGTAAGGTTGCTTGTAGTTGCTCTTGTAAGCTCTGGGCTTGTTGATCTGCTTGTTGAGCAGCTTGCCAAGCTGCCCAGGCTTCGATCTGCCGAGTTTCACGAGCTGTCAATCCATTAGGAAGCCAATCCATTAGGCCCACTGAGATTATTCTGGGTGGAAAACGTGAGGTCGGGGCCACACCCTCTCTGTGATGAGTGAGAGAGTCCAAACCATGGATCCATCTCCTTCGGTCCACTTTTCCTTCTCTACGCACTGATTCATTTGAGCATCGGGAACAAGATGAAGTCCGTGGTGTGCGCAGCAAGCAGTCCTTCGATTTTGCCACAGGCAAGGACAACTCGGCGGGCGGTGGGCCAATCCGTGCCAGTCTTGAGGCAGTCATGCTTACATGGAGCTTCATGGCAGCAGCCGTGCTTGTCTAACGCGCCGGTGCAGCAGCGCCAGGTCGAAGTGCGTTTCTTCAAATTCGGCAAGAATGGCTTTGGCGCTGAGGATGCAGGCATCGTTGGGGGCCAGGGGCGAGATGATTACAACTACGACGATGTCGAACAGTACTTCAACTACATGGGATTCCTTGCAGAGGAGGGGACTTACGACAGGATGGAGGCGATGTTGAGCTCGGGTCTCCATCCAATCGACGTGATCCTACTTCTGGCTTGCAGCGAGAATGACACACCAAAGGCAGGCATCATTGTGCACGCATCCATGACAGATCTTGCCAACATGACACCATGCCATGCACTGGACCAGAAGGGCAAGCTTTCAGCAACAACAGGCTGATTGCAATGGTCAGGCACAACAAACCACTTTCTGCTGTGCCTTTGCATGCTCATATGCAGTATGTTGGTAAACGCAAGACACACAGTGCTGATTGGCTTGCACGGGAGCATTTTAGTGACCTTTGGCCATGACTACCAACTGTGCCAACACGCGTTGTGACTATTGCGCTATGCTCGTTGTTATGTGTTTTGTGCAACAGGTGGGCGAGATCTTGAAAGCTGGAGCTGATGTACGTGCCAAGAACTTGGACGGGAAAACAGCCATTGAGCTCGCCGGGAAGCCTGAGCTCTTGGCACTGCTGAAGGAATACGAGGCCAAGTCCGTGTCCGTGTGAGGGACTTCAGGTTGACAGCAGCATGACTGCCAAACACAGAGCATGGGGCAGTGGCTCAATGGCAGGCGTGCTAGTTCCAGTAGCGTGTCTTGATTCTACTGATGACGTTGGAACTGCTTATGCAGCCAACGCACCTGACGCATGACAATGAGCTGCTGAATGTCATAGAAGCTTAACTCAGCTTATGCTGATGACGTAACCGCCAGTTTCAGGCATGTAGAACATGCCGGGTATGTGTGGGCGTACATGAGATTCTGTACTTCCGAGGCTTGTAGCACGTGTGTATGGACCAGGCTAGGGGGTGCAAGGGAGCTGCTGGATTGCTTACACCAGTCTCTGAGCTTCTGGTGCGCGTACATAAGATGCTGCAAATTCCATATCTTTGAGGCTGGTAGCACATGCGTGTTGACCAGCCTGCGGAAATTTTTGAATGCTTACACCAGCAATTCTCTGTATTTGACTCACACCAGGCTAGAACATGCGCATAGCTGCTGAGTGAAGGGGCAAAAGAATTGAGCTTTAATGATATTGATCCGGACTTGAAATCAATTCAATGCAACAGAACAAACTGACGTCTATCAGTTGTCGAGGCTTCGTGCCACTGTTGCCATGTCGAGCAACATCCAATGTGATGGCAGTCCAGGAAATGATAGCAGCGACAGGTGCAGGGATGTAGAGCTGTTAGTGGTTGTCTCATTGTGTCTCTCACCATGTCAGACAATGACCTACCCTATAACAAGTGCCTGCTCCGGTAGTGTGGGTACGACGTCACATGAAGAAACGTAGGGACATTACATACTAGTACCAAGCAAACCTCGTTAGAAAGCATCTGAATCGTGTGCCTTCACATAGATTCCGCTGCTTACACGTTAATATCATCAAAAAGATGTTTTCCAGTTCTGGGACAATTCTGGTGTTGTGTTGGTGTCTCCAGTCAAATCATCCACAGTCAAAAGGATATGTGGCCAGTGCATGTCAGACCCGTCTGCGTCGAGGGTAGAATTCAGAAGTCGGTGCTGTGGCACGCCACCAAGTGCTCCCGGTTCCACCTGCACCTCGTCCAGAGATGGCTCTTCGGCTGCCTCATTGCTCACGGTGACCCGCTTCATCCTCAAGGCGCTGGTGGATGATTCAGGCGGTGCCATTCTGTTCTGCAGCTGCGCGTTGTTGTGTACACATGAGGTTCTTCATAAGGTTCCAGTATGTTCAGTGTGTTGGTCTCTTTGTGCAGAACACAGCCTTCCAACACAGCAGATCACTCAAGCTGATCCACAACTCAACTCAGACATGAACTCGAAGTATAGATCTGTTCTGTGACATTGCAAATCCAATCAACTTGTTCCAGGTTCAATGACCACGCAAGTGTCAGCTCATGTTAAAGCGTTTAATGGCCCCACCACCTCGGCATCACCCCTGTGTCTCAAGCAAAAGCAAAAGTCAAAGGAACCTGCAAACAATCGGTCAACACAACCTCAAAGAACTTCTGAGAATGAATTTGACGACTCCACAATTCCAATTCATTGGCACAGATAACGATTGTGTCTGTGGCAGCACAGACAGGCATCGCGAAAGGCATTGTTGTAGTGAGAAAACACAATTTCAATGGTTTCCTTGGCCACAGAATCCATCAAACCAGAGCAATCCCAGCCGCAACAACAAGGTGACATGATTAAAATGGATGCAAATGGCCCACAGCAAGCGAGGCAAGTGGGTGCAAGTGTCATGCCATGTCAGCAAAGCAGTCCAACTGGCTTCAAACACACTCCATAGCGCTGCACTGCCCTTGCTTGGATGATGCTTTCGCACTCAGCTGCATAGCGTCTGAACTCTGGATACCTTCTGCCCAGATGTTGCAAGACGGCCAGCACGCGGCCTTGCAGCTCCAGATCCCAGGGCGTACCCGCCACCCATTGCATAAGGTGCTCACAGCCTAAGAGCAAGCGATTGTGTGTGTTTGGATCCCGCAAGTCTGACTGATCCCTCTCCCTGCCCTGCACCCCCTGTTGCTGCCCTGGCTGGGATGCTACTGCCCGCTGCTCTGCCAGCCTGGTCGCTGCTGCCGGTTCCTGGCCTCGCTCCAACACCCTTGGCTGCTGTTCCAGCACAGGCACTGGCAGGCTTTGCTCTTCAAACCCAGCTCCGCTGACAGCTGGCACACAGGCCGCTGCCGTCGTTTGCTGCACTTCAAGTGGCATTCCTGCTTTGGCAGCCTGCCGGGTCAACAGCGCCTCGACCATCTGCTTGAACCCCCGCAGCACATGGGAGGCGTTTTCGTCAACAAACAACGCCACAGTTGCTGCCTGGTTTTCTGCTGGCTCTGCCCTCACCTGCTGATGCCACGTATCATCATTCATGACTTGTGGCGCGCCCTCAGGATTCTCCACAGTATCAGGGTAATCGGATGGAGATGGAACAACCTCAGGGATGGGAACGGCTGCTGTCTGCTGCAGCACTGCACCCCTGCTTGCAGAACTGCTAGGGAATGTTGCCGATGCTGCGACTGCAGCCGCTTTGCCTGATATCCCAATGCCAGGGCCCCTACCACCCAAAGCTGAGCGCCTGGCTGCACTTGTGCTCCCACCGGCAGCGGATCTGCTTGTGCCTGCAGCGGTCCTGGCGTCTGTCTGGCTGTGGCCCGGCATCAGGGACCGCAGCACCTCTGCACATACGTCCTCAGGCAGGGCAGCCAACACTTCAAGGTCTACCTGCGAGTATAAAGGACACGTGAAAAGCTGGGAGTGAGTGTTGTCATTGCACAACCACTCCTTAGCCATCGCTTGGAGGGCTCGTTTGCATGCCTACAGCGTCAATCATGCTGCCGTGCAACGGCAATGAGATTGTGTAGGTGTAATTCCGTTCAACACCTGGTCGGGGGCGAATCGTGACGTGCTCGTGTTGGCCGCGGCAGACGCGTCAGCGCCCCGCTGGTGTTGATGGGATGCAGTGCCGGTGGTGCTAGTGCTGCGAACCTGTGCAGCAGGCGGAGCCA
>QAXH01000576.1:0-10953 GCA_004335635.1 Chloromonas sp. AAM2 | reverse complement strand
TACTGCCTGGCATGTCCACTGGTGGGTGGTACCACTGTACTGCCTGGCATGTCCACTGGTGGGTGGTACCACTGTACTGCCTGGCATGTCCACTGGTGCGTGACATCAGCGGCAGGGGCTGGCCAACTGCCATTGTATGGCACAACACTTGGCTGGCCTCCTGATGCTGTCCCTGTGCTGTGCAGAGAGTCATCGGGCACATAGCGCAATTCATGTCCCACCCACTGCAATGTCGCAAGTCAAGCGCACGCTAACATACATTGTGCACATTGCTTGGTGTAGCATGTATTCCAGCTATCCACGCCCTGCACAGAAATTCCAAAGCCTTCGTACCGCAAACCCTCCACATCAGCATCACATGGCATTCGCAGAATCTCCCAAAGCAAGAGCAAGAGAATCGCTCACATCTGGACATGAGGCCTAACACAAAAGCGCACATCCGGTACGCTTGTTCCCGCAGGTCCTTTACTGCAGCACAGCCTGCCGGGCAGCCGACCTGTACCACAGGCCCGGGGGTGTGGAGTGCGGGGTGGCATGGGCTCGTGTGGTGCCGGGACATGCACTGCTGGCAACCAGACTAGCAAGAGCGACATATTCACAGCAACAACAACGGCGGCAACAGCAGCACAAGCAGGGCCAGCAACCTTCAGCTCCACACACAGTTCCAGCTGCTGTTCCCGTCAGTAGCGCAGCTGACTCGCCTCAGCCCCACACAGGCGGTTCAGCAGCTAACTTGGCTCGGCACAGCACAACTGCTTCTGCTACAGACTGCACCAGTAGAGCGCAACCGACCCGCACAACAGAAACCGACTTCACGCTACCAATGCCTGTGGTGCCCCCTGAGTTACTCTCACAGCTTGTGACACACATGGATCAGCCACGTGGTGCTGACATGGCTCTGGAGCGGTGTGTGCTGGCGGTGCTGTGCGCGGATGCAATGGAGCGACTGAGCAGGCGCGGCAGAGGCCGGGAAGGCAATGGCAGTGATGCTCATATCACGGCTGCTGGTAGGTGTCCTCTGGGCACAGTTCAACATTTGTCAGTGTGTTGGCGGACCCCAGTATGTTGCACCTTTTGAGGGCATCAAATACCGTAGCCTGATCAACTCCCCCGGCGTGTTGATTGTCAAGGCTGCTGGTGCGTGTTTTCTGGGCGAGGGTTGGGTTTGTCATTGTGCTGCTGCACGTCCATGGCCTCCTCAGCCTCTTCTGAGACCCGTCTGGCCTACCAATCTCATTCCAGTCTATCATCCCTTGGCCTTTGGTGCTCCAGCTGCCCTCGATCTCATCTTGAAATCAAGTGCAAAGCGTAATTCTTGCGCCCTTTTGCTTGTAACCTTTTATTACAGACGTGCTGTTGTGCCTATTGTGTGTTGCAGACGTGCTGTCGTGCCTGTTGCGTGTGGACCTGAACGGTGTGGCCTTGAGAACCACGGCCAGCGGGGACAGCGGGGGCGGGCGGTGGGGCCTGGGCGTGTACCCAGCGCTGGCCGCTGCAAACCACTCATGCCAGCCCAACATGACACTCAGGTACAGTGGACAAAACATTGCCGCTATTGTGGATCATGTGTTCGTTTCAAACTGCAAGCCACATGTGGGTACCCATGACGCGGCACTCCCGTCATCCACGCTGATTTTGCCTTACCACAGCTTCTTTGCGTCGGCAAACGAATCTGCCTGCCGCAAACAACAGCTCTATAATTACTGATGCACACGCTACTGCTGTTCGCTGCCTGAGCTGACTCATACCTGATGTGTTTGCCGTAGATTACGAATTGACGCCTTTAGTAGTATACTGCTTGTTGATGTATGCCTGCACCACACTTGCAGGTTCACACACGGGCACGTGTTGATCGCCCGTCTGACCAGCCGCGCCCCCACCGGCCAGCCCCTCACCATCTCCTACGGTCCCCAAGTGGGTCAGCATCTGACTGCCGACCGCCAGCAGCAGCTACAGCAGCACTATTACTTCCTCTGCAACTGCCCCTCCTGCATTTCACCCACTGAGCAGGAGCAGCAGTGGGGAGGGCTCAGACATGCCCTGGCGTGCCGCCAGCGTGGCTGTCCCGGCGGGTGGTTGCCACCCCCTCCCATCCACTCACGTTCTCCCTCACACCACAACACCGGCCCTCACACCATCGCCAAGACCTGGTCACACCGTCCCGGCCACACTTCTCACACTTCGCTCTGGGATCTCACACATTTCGCACATGGCAGCGCTGGGCAAGTGGGAGAGCAAACTCGTACGAAGTCTGGGCGGGAAAGGCAGGCGAGGAGGCTGCAGTGTGATGTGTGTGGTGGGGTGGTGGGGCAGGCGGAGGTGGTGGAATTGCAGCGTCGACTGCAACAGGCGCTTGAGATGAGTGAGAAGGCGGCTGAGTTGTGTGAGAATGTCAAATCTGCTGGCGCTAACACAGCTGGCAGGACGCTCGCTGATGACAGCATGGCTAGTGGCTTGACAGGTGTGGGAGAGGACCTATCAATTGAGCAGCTGAGACAGGCAGTCACGTTGTTTGGTGGGGCTCTGGAACAGCAGAGAAACGTGTTGCATGTGGGACACGTGCTTCTGGGTCAGACAGCACATGACTTTGGGGTGGCAGCCAGCCAATTGTTAGAGCAGTACCTGACTGCTCCTTGCCATACATCCAGGCACAGCCTCGTTGGGGACATTTCTAGGCCTAAGTCGCCTTCTAGCCCCACAGTGAAGGGCCAAAATGAGCCAAACCTCGTGCCTAATGGCACCAGACATGCTGGTGTGTTGAGTAAGCTAGCGCACGGCAAGGCAATGATGAACTTGCACGGGGCAGTTGCAGCAGATGCCGTTGCATGCTCACGGCTGTGCGTGTCAATGTTCGAGCAGAGCTTGGACAGCTTGCGCCTGCACTATCCACCGAGCAGTGTGCAGGTCGCGTTTGAACAACTTCAGCTAGCTGACTGCCTGAGCAAACTAGCTGACCTTTTGGATGGCGGGTGTGTGACGGCTGATGGCAGGGTGGGACAAACTGAGGGTACGAATTCTGGTGACGGAATGGTTGGAGGAGGAAAAGCCGTTGCATGTGGTGATGAGGAAAGTGGGACTGTTCATGTTGGCAATGCAACCAGAGGGAAGCAGAGTGGGGATCGCATGGACGATGCTCCAGAAGGTTCAGCGTTGGTGAGCGAAGTGCAGCAGTGCAGAGCGAGGGGCGCGTGGCTGCGGAGCAGTGCAGAGCGTGTCTTGTGGCTGCACTTCTGTGATGCGCCGAGTGCCGCTGCAGAATATGTTGGTGCATGAAACAATGCGTTGTGTGTCGGGTTGTGGAGGTTGGTGTTTGTTCTGGCTGCATGGCCATTGGCATGGCCATATGTTCCAGAGTCGAAACCAAATCAGCAGGCCCTCAGACCTTTGCATTCACTTCACGGGACAGGATACTGACGGTGAACCTGCGTTTGGTCATCGGTCCACACGCCTGTTGAGCGTGCCTGACAGATGCCTGACATCACAACTATTGGGTTCAGTGTGCGTTTGCTGCTGTTCAGTCGAGCACTAGAGGGCATGTGTAGTGCAGGGCGTGGCGCCGGTTAGACCTCAACTTGCAGAGGCTCCTGGAGGCTACCACGTGTGTGAAAGGAGTGACCCTTGCTTTCCGCTTGCTTTTTGCTTGCCGCACGTGTCTCAGAAAAAGGGATGCCAAGAGTGGAAGAGAGAAAGCGAACATTCCAGGATTGAGCAACGTCACCAATCACCTTTCTACTCTGGTGTGATGACTGATTTGAATATTTATGCTGTTGATGGAGGTCATGCTTTTGTTGCGGAGTGCGCTCCACTCACACGGTAACTTGCACTGTAGGGCCGTTGATAGGCGGGTCGTGTTATACCTGCCTTAGTCGATTGGACTAAGGTTACACTGCCACATCCTATTTAGGCATGTCACACTAGCAATTCACGTCAGATTTGTAAGTGCCGCGAGGGGGTCAGGCAAGAAGACATCAACTCGTAAACTAGCGATGCTCAAGAAGTGCTCGAACAAAAAGAAGTTTGCCAGTTCTGGGAAGTTTGCCAGTTCACACAATGGTTCCCATCAGCCAATACAACGAGACACAAGAAAACTCACACAGTTACACGTCAAATTGCCCCAGAACTGCACAAGCAATACCGTTGAGCATATCCTATCATAGAGTATGACAACCCTCCAGCCACTCACTGTGCTCTCATGCTCACCTGCATCACTGATTAGGCGGAGAGGAATCGAGCAGTGGTGGTGCTGCTAGTATCCGCAGGCCCTTGTTGTGCGCCATAACTTCTGCCTCCCCAAGGAGGCGGGTGGCGATAACTTCTGCCACTGGCTGGGTGGTGACCTAATCATTGGTGATGCCTTAAGGTGCACTCACTAGAGCGGTGTTGATAGCCAGGTTGATGGAGGCGGTGGTGGTTTGGGCAGCATGGCCTGACTGGCAGGGCAGGCCGATCCTAAAACCTACGCTCCTAAATTCCACGCCGCCCAATGGCCTCTCTTCAGGCCTCTCTTCAGGCCATGACCCCATTAATCGGGATGATCACTCAAGCACCACACAGCCTGGCAGCTTTTGAATTTGAAGCCATTAGCGAGCGCTCATTTTGTTTGCTGGATGTTCAGGTCCTGATACTTCGTCAGGTCACTCTGCCATACCCTGTGGTCATGGCAAAACTTATGCATTGGTGGTATGACGCGTGGCCATGCTTGTGTGGATGAGAGTAAAACGCAGCAGCAGTGCAAGCTAGAACGCGTGAGAGCCAGTCTGTGCATGGCAAGCCCTGTGTGTCTGTGTGTGACGGTGTGTGTACGTGTGTAAAATGTGGCTTTGTTATGGCTACATGCACCGTGCGCGTCAGAGCAAGTGCTGACAGCCGTGGTCAACTGCGTGTGCTGCATTTGAGACATTTCTCAGTGGCAGTTATTGTACTAACGGTTGTTTAACCGCATTGCCTTTTTTTTCGTGGTGTTCCCTGCGTGTGCATGGATCAGGCGCATGGCCGTAACTTGCTCACCTTCATCTCGCGCCGCGAGCGTTGTCGGGGTCGGGGTCTAGCGAAGTGGCCCAGGCCCTTGTCCCCATATACTAGTATCCTGTGCGGCAGTCACGATGGCTTGCCAAACCACGAACAGCAGATGCAGCGTAAGCGTGTAGCTTTACTAGTCCTGCCTGCCTCGCCATGGAGGCGCAGGCGCAAGGAGGAGCTGCGCATGGCATCAAGCCATTGGAACTATCCTCGTCGATTTCTTTATGCTTCATCCCCTCCAAGTCCAGATACTACATTCTGGCAAAGAGCTCGCTCAGGTGCAGCCGGCTTCAAAATCCAGCTTGCAATCTAGGAAGGGCTTTACGTAGGTCTCGGCTGCGGCTGACCGTCCTACCCCACTCGCTGCGCAGGCGACACGTCCAAATTATTACGATTGATCCGGTGTCTGGCGCACTGAAGTTTACGCAGACCTATGGACGGGACATGTTCCCAACTGAGGTGATGCCCCCTTATGCCCGCAGTAGCTTCTTACCCGCCTTGCCGACATGGTGATACCAATGTATTGGTACTACATTGTTGCTCATACGGACTGGGCATTTTGCATGAACGCATGGGAGCTGGTCGTGCTGTCTGCGCAGGCGCAAGCTTTTGAGTTCCTGAAACACGAAGGCCCGCTGGAGGTAAGCAACCAGCAGAACCTTGAGCATGGCGAATGCGCCAAAGCACGCAGCTGACTCTGGCTCGCCTTGCTGCGTGCAGATTCTGGGCACAGGCAAACACGCCCTTGGCTATGTGGTGGTTGGACACACCGGGCTTCTCCTCTTAGTAGAAAAGGCACGCGTTGCTGCCACACTTCCTGGCAACCATCAGGTCAAGACAGTCGTCACGTCAAAGTGGCACAAAGTCCCTCTCCAGGTGCGCCAAGTGGCTGCTGACCCCACTGACTCAGCATGCCTTCCTACCATGCGCAGCAGCTGACACACCTCCCTTGCCGCCTGTCTGCAGTCTCCCACGTTGATTGCCATGGCCCAAGGGCAGACACCCATTGATCCAGAGGCTATTTTGTCAACGCCCCAGCGGGAAGAGTACAGCAGGGGCGTGGACAAGATCATCACCTTCCCTATTGATGGTGAGACACGTGCATGGAGGCATGAAATGTGTAGCTGGCGCTACCACATGGGCATGCAAGCTGCTGCACTACGAGGGTAGGCATGCAGGCTGCAGAACTGGGTACACGCAGGCTGGCTGGTAGCTGCAGCACAGGCAAGCGAAGCAACAGAAACGACCCAGGCCAGCGTAGCAGCAGAGTGTTTCCTGACAGCGCAGGGCAGCGGAGCAGCGGGAACGTTCCTTGCAGGCTGCAGCATAGGCCAACGCGGCAGCAGCACTACTCTTGTTAGCACAGTGCAGTGGAGCAGCACAAGCGTCTCCCGCATCATGGGCCAGCATACAGCAGAGCCATTTGCCGCAGCACAGGGCAGCGGTGCAGCAAAGCCCGCAGAACAGGCCAGCGGTGCAGCAAAGCCCGCAGATCAGGCCAGCAGCATGTGCCATGCAGCAGCAGCACAATCGTTCCATGCAGCATGGTCCAGGCAGCAGCAGCACTGCCGTGCACGGAGCGCATGGCTGTGACTGAGCATGTAGTTCCTCGTGGAGGGACCATGACAGGCCAGACCATTTGCATCAGCCGCCCTTTTGCAGCCGATGGTGCAGGTGGTAGCATGGTTTTACGGTGGGCACAGGCCAGGTCATTGCATGGCAGTCCATGCAGCCGTGTAGCTGCAGGCGCCCAGCCCAAGGGCATACAGCCTGACATCAGCATGTTACTGCATGGCACATGTAGCACACGGGCATAGAGCCTGGGATCACCATGCGACTGCATGGCGCATACAGCACATGGACACACAGCCCTAATGCATCATGTCACTGCATGTTCCACACAGTACATGGACATGCAGCCCTGATTCACCATGTGATTGCATGGCACACAAAGCGCACGGACATGCAGCCTGGCATCACCTTGTGAATGCATGGCACACACAGTGCATGGGCATGCAGCCTGGCATCACCTTGTGAATGCATGGCACACAAAGCGCACGGACATGCAGCCTGGCATCACCTTGTGAATGCATGGCACACACAGTGCATGGGCATGCAGCCTGGATGACCATGTGACTGCCAGACATCACCGTGTGACGGCTGGGCAAACACAGCACGTAGGCACACACAGCACGTGGCCACTCAATGGTCAGTCCAAATGCCTGTGCACATGCCCCATGCTCATGCACTACACAGTCTTGCCAACTGACCAGTGCCCCAGGGCACATGCTTGGCTGCAGCATGCATTGTGGTTATGGCAATGGGCCTGGCTCAGCACCTGCTCTCAAATCCAAGCCTATCAGTAGTGGAGTTGAGGTGGAAGCAACGGCAGCCAGCATGGGCTGCTAAAGCATCTTTGTGTTGCCCTGTTGACATGCACTGCTATACGGATGTGCACTGCAACGGGTTGCTACTGTTGTATGCTGCATGGACAGGCGCCCACTACTTCTGTGAGACCATCGACCTGACCCGGCCCTTCCCCAGCTACAGGCCTGCCACGCAGCCCAGCTGGGAGTTCGTGTGGAACAGGTGGCTCACGTGCTCGTTTAGAAACGTGGGGCTGGACTTCCTGTGCCCAGCGCTCATGCAGGTGGGGCATGCAAGGACTCATGCATGGGATCATGCATGCAAGGGCTCATGCATGGGAGCATGCAAATCATGCGGGTGATGTGTCACGTGCAGGAGTGTTCATGCATGCATACGGAGTGTGCATGACATGCAGATATTCGTGGCTAGCCCTCTTGGCGCTCGTGGTTGCACAGCAAAAAAGCTGAAAACCAGTAACGTAAAAAGTGGAAAACAACATGGATATGCACTCTCTGTCTCGTTGTTACACATTTACCGCACACCATAATCATTAACCACCATCAAGGCTCTGCAAAAGGATTGGTCACGTGCTGACCAACTATCCAACCATCTACCAACTGTCCAACCAACCTGCAGGGTTTGTGCGAGGAGCGTCCCCTCCTTGACTATGACGGTGCCCCCTACTCGGTTGCGCTCATCTCCAGGCGTGGGCGGCTGCATGTGGGGCCTAGATACAAGGCGCGGGGGCTCAATGACTACGCAGAGCCAGCCAATGAGATCGAGGTGGAGCAGGTGAGGTTCAGGGGTGTGCGGCTGCACGCTGGGGTACGGATAGGCAGACATTCACAGATTTGCCCAGAGCACCATGGAGCTAACCATCAGCCTGTGCGCTGCAGATGAACAATCGAACTTTTGGGCGATACGGAATGGCGATTCATTGTTGCTGATTTGTTGAGTGCTCTCCTTGTCTGCGTTGACAGCACACGGCACGCATTCTTGGCATTCAGTGTGACTGTTCCTAGCAGGTGTTGGTGTGCGTCTCCTGCTTGCCGCATTCTCCTTATATTTGGTAATTCAAGCAGTGTATGGCAGCAGAACGTGCCTGGCAGCATACTTACATTGCTATCATGACAGTGGAAGTGCCTGGCAGCAGCATGTGGCAGCGGCCGTGTCTGGCTCCTGCTTCCCAGGTAATCTGGCGCAAGGCGCTGCGCGAGGGTCAGCCCGTGAGCTGGTCGCGCTACACGTGGCGCCGGGGCAGCGTGCCGCTGTGGTGGGGCGTGCACATGAAGAACAACGGGCTGGGCGAGGCCGAGATTAAGATCAAGGAACAGAGGACGTTCAAGGGCTCGTGCAGGTGTGCATTGTCTCACGCTATTGAATGGAAAATCAGACGCGCATGTGTAGGTCAGGGGCCTAGGATAGGGTGGCACAGGGCAAGGGCTTGCGGTAGAGCAAGGAGTCTGCTGTCGTATCTGGGGAAGCAACTGGGGAGACTGGCGGTAGGGAAAGGTCTCAGACTGTTGTCAAAATTGCGATGAAGGCAAAACGGCTTTGATATTGACAGTCATCATTGTGTGCTTGTTTCAGGAGGTAGCAGGAATAATAATTTCAGACCTATAAGTCGATTTTGGCCAGCAGGGGCCCCAGGACAACCCCCCCCCCCCCCCAAANNNCCCCCTAAAACGCCAACCATAGGTCAGATCACAACTTGACTTTGATTGACAGTCATCACTCTGTGCTTGTTTGAATGTTTTCCACAGGTATGCACGGCGGTTACAAAAACGTTACTGCCCCGTGCCTCAGCTCGATCCCGAGGACTCGCCCAGCCAGGCTGCAGCAGTGGATCAGTCAGGCCCGTCCCTGTCCACCCCTGCTGGCACTAGTAGCGTTAGTGCGGGAAACGGGGCTGGAGACGCCGGGGGGGCCGCAGCGGGGAATGGGACTGTGCCTCATGACGCGTCGCTTGCCGTCCCGCTTGTGTTTGTGAGCCTGCTGCGGAAGGGCACGCCGGACAGGGACAGGTCGGAGGCCAAGCTCGCTACGGCCTTTGACTTTGTGAGTACTTTGCACGCATGCATGCTCATCACAGAGAGAGACAGCGGCAGTAGACCAGTGCTGGGCTATGTAGCTGGGAAGACTGTGAAACCAGGGCAAGTGACCGGTGAAGGCAAACGCCAGGCAAAGGATGGCCGGCAGTTCAAGCATGCATGACGTACAATGGAAGCCATCTGGTTCTGGCATGTTGTGTCTCACAGTGCCTTTGCACGTGCGCAAAGGCATGATAGGTCACGCTTGACACCAGCAGAATGTTACATGGTAGGTTTATGTTTGTTGAACTCCTCTGTGCTGACGCGGGACCACTGTGCGTGTCTGAATCAAGCTCGTGCTTGTTTGGCTGACCCCTTCTCACTATCCTTTTTCAAGCTCTTTACCAGCAGCTCTGCCCCACCACTCTTGCTAACCCACTCCACACCACCACCCTACTGCATCACAGATGTGCAACGCCATCCGGCGTGAGCACAAGATCCCCCTTCAGTACATTGCTTTAGACTGGCACGAGCTGGACAAGCAGCTGGGCAGCCACGAGCTGGTGGCGGCGTTCTGGAACACGGTCAAGGACATCCTGCCGCAGCACAGGTTCGCGCTCGGGACCCTCACGAAGGTGGGTAAAGGCAGGGCTTGGGGCGGGCGGGATTGGGGGGGATTGCGCCAGGCGGACTGGATATTTTGGACCGCATTGCAAACGATTCTAAAGCGGAACGAGACTAGGCAGGGAAGGGGGGGAGGGGTAAGGCCAGGGGAAGTGGATACTTTGGGCCGCAGCTTTTGGAACGACTGTGGGAACAGAAAAGAATAGGAACATGTTTAAGTATTGTAATGTATTTCTTGAAGTCTAGCCAACAGAACACGCTCTGGTCAAATAGAGCCTGGCCATTCCACGTGAAGCTGGGCATGGTGTGTGATGGACCTTCACAGGGCAAGGGCTATAAAAAGTGATGATTTTCGTGGATTGCGGCGACGTACAGATAGTCATACGCCCATTGACAGATGGCTTGATTGCAGTCATGGCCGAGCGAGACATGCTATTTGCTCAGATGCGCCGTTGATGCTTACGCCAGGGGAAGGAAAGTGAAAAAAGTTGTGCCACTTGTGAAGCAATTTAAATGTAAACAGACAAAAGCACACACACACACACACACACACACACACACGCAGGTCGGCCCGGACCACTACGACCTAGCCCGTTCCGGCATGGAGCCCTCCCCCAACGACCCCAGTGGTCTGTCCAGCGAGCGGTGCCTCAGCAGCGCCGGGCTGGGCTGGCAGGCCAGGTGGTTCCGGCAGCAGCGGGGCGTGGCCAGGTACAACTGCGCGGACTCGCTGGACAGAACCAACGTGGGCTCGTTCTTCGGAGCGGTGCAGGTAAGCAGGGCTGCCCAGGGGTTGGATTAAGGCAAGGTTGTGGTCTAGTGCTAGGGTAGCCAGTGTGCGTGGGTACAGGAAATTGCAGTACCTGTGCAGTACAGGAGAGGGCGGATTGGGAAGTCATGGGTTCCGGGAAGA
>QAXH01000575.1:4544-17546 GCA_004335635.1 Chloromonas sp. AAM2 | reverse complement strand
GGGGGGGGGGGGGGGGGGGGGGGTGGAGTTTGTGCAGGACTGAGAGGAAAGGTGGCAGGACGACAACATTGACAGAGGAGTAAGGTGCGCTTTTTCAGGAGAACTAGGGGCAAGGGTAGAAAGGCGTCAGTGACAGATATGCAATTGGAAAAGCGTGCAAGTGGTGGGGGCCGCAGTGTATTTCAACCTCTACCATACATGAGCCATCTATGCCAATTGGAACCACAGGGTGTGTGTGATGGATGTGTGTGATGGATGTGTGTGATGAATGTGTGTGATGCATGTGTGTGATGAATGTGTGTGATGCATGTGTACGATGGATTTGTGTGATGGATGTGTGTGATGGAGAAATGGCGGGTAGAAGGAGGGAGAATGAAGACAGGGAGGGGCAAGTGGCGCTTATGCCAATAGCCGTTATGCAAGGAGTGAGGGCTACGAAAGTGCCAAACTATCAGAACTGCATCAAGGCCCCACCGGCCGCTCACCCAGCCACATGTAATGGCGAAACATTACACCCTAAAGTGCGCTTCAGAACGCTTGTCTGCAATCTGCATTCTGACATGTGCCATCCATGCGATCGTGCCAATTGAAACAACCTTAACCACCCTGACCACGTCAACGGTTGGCTGCAGGTGCTGTACCTCACAGAGGGTGTGGGAGGCCCCACCCTGGTCACTCCCCAGGCCTTCGGTCACACTAACCTGCCCACACATGGGTGGTTAGTGCACCCCAAGCTCAACCGACTAACCGTTTTCAAAGGCAATGTACTGCATGGGGTCATACCAGGCCGCGGCGTGGTTCCAACTCCCAACAACCAACCCAACGCTACGCCAACCGCTTCTGCTGATGTGCATTTAAACTTGAGCAGTGAGGTCACACTTCGGCCTCCGTTTCGTGTGACCTTGATGGTTGCTCTGTGGGATGATATTAGAGTGAGATCGTACCCGAGTGGTCAGTTCGGGGCGGCCATGCCATTCCCCTCATTACCGACAGCAACAGGCGAGCAGGTGAGGTTGGGAAGAGGTCTGGAGTTGCAGGCTGAAGTAGTTGAATGGAGTGGCATTAGATTGCACTTGAACCCTTTAGAATGCCGGCTTAATGCATAGGAAATCTTCACGCAAGCAGGTTCGAGTGGTCCAAGCAGCGCTCTGCCAAATCAACAGCACTGCAGTCTGCTCTCCCTCCCCCTCTGGGCACGATCACAAGCCCCTAGTCTGTCTCTCAACTGTTGTCTTGATCAATGCACGCGGTCAATATTGATGAAAACTGGTCGTTGCTGCCATGGTTGCGTACGCAGGGCGGTGCATCAGGCCCCGGCAGCACAAGAAACCGCAAGCGGCAACGCACCGCCTCGACCACCACCACCACTCCTCTTCAAACCCCTGCATGGACCTTCCTCCTGGCCCCCCTCACTGATGACACCTCCACACCGGACATCCAGCATGCTGGCAGACTCGCACGGAAATTGCACCAGGCTGATGAGGACGCCTCACGGACACAGCAGAGTGGGAAAGGGGAGGCAAGAGAGCCACCTGTGCCAGCTGGATCTGACCTGGCGATGCAGGTCCCGCCACCGGGATTGAGCACGTCAATGCATGGTGAGGGACCGCGTGCTCGTGGGGTGGTGTCAGAGGGGCGGCCGGTGTCGGGGTGCGGCACAGATGCCGAGGCGTGCACCGCATCAGGGGCGTTTCTGGCATCGGCATCAGGGGCTAGTGGGCAGGCCCCCTCGCACCCCTTGCCCGACCCTTCGCCCGCCCCTCCTGCCCGCTCAAGACTCCTTGCTCAAGTTGTCCCCTGCTGCGTGTCCCCCATCTGGTCTGATGTTGACCCAGTTGCCAACAAGCGGGACGGGTGCAGTGTGGAGCGGTTGGTGGCGATAGGCAGGCTGCCCGAGTACGACGAGTGCTTCCAAGGCTTCTGATAACGGCCCTTCTTTTGCCTCGACCCTTCGGTAATGGCATGGCCAGCAAGGTGCATGGACTTGACCAGGTCTGGACCCAAATGCACCAATGCTTGCGGCTAGGCACACCTTGCCTCGACCCGAACGCTACAGCACGCTACACCACTTTTGGACCCGAAAGCCCCTATGCTAACGGCCAGGAACACGCAAGTTTGTTTGCATGCAGCCGTGCCTCTTGACGGCGATGCAACTTGGGGCATAGACCATAACGCAGTTCCCATTTGTGTGATGGCAAGGCCAGGCACGTGCATGGATTAAACAGGTGCATGGACTAGGCAAATTGAGGTTCGTCAGTGCCTTGATTTTGTGCGTAGCCAAACGCGTGCGGGGGTTATGAGGATTGGCACAAGGCTTGGTTTAAACGGTTTGCCATTGGAGCTCCAGACATGCGCGTGTGCAATCTGCTGGGAGTACATTGTGATGGAACGGAGGACAGGGAGGTGCAACCTGCTGGGAGTAGATTGTGATGGAACGGAGGACAGGGAGGTGCAACCTGCTGGGAGCACATTGTGATGGAACGGAGGACAGGGAGGTGCAACCTGCTGGGAGTACATTGTGATGGAACGGAGGACAGGGAGATGCAGCAACCAGCGCTGGGCACGGCTTGAAACCTGGTTCAAGTTGGTGGGGCATGGCCCACGTTCTTGACGTCCCTAAAATCGGCTTGCATATACGTGTGCTGAGCTCTGCATCCTGCTGCGCTTAACCTTGATGAATGCTGGCCAGATAGCGAAACTCATTGACATGCCCTTTGAATAATAATACGAATATTGTGAGAGTGCCAGATGTGCTTCCAAACATTTTCTGAGGGACTTGAAACATGTGGCAATCACGATCCTCAGATGCTTGTCACTGATGTGTCTTGTATCGCTGCGTAAACCAAATGTCCTGCTGCACTTCTTTGCTGGCAATCTGATGGTGATCAAACGCTTCAATGTCAGCTTCCATGTAAGTCAACCACCAGCCGTACGTCCTGTTTGCATTGCTTGTGTGCTCATGATGGGGTGTGTGCATGATGCGGGTGTACATGCAAATGGGGCAAGCGTTAGCAGCAAACGTTTGCGCTTCTCCAACAGGCGGTTATATGCAGCAGCTTATATGCAGCAGCATTTGAAAGGGCCGGCTGATGGCCCATGGACCGCAGATCAGATCTGCTTCACAGCTGAACTGAGCAGTAGTACCCGAGTGAGTGACATGCCAGGCCTCAACCCTTCAAATATGACCTTCTCAAAACGCCAAGCAGCACTGTGTTGTCTACACTCAAAGGAGGAAATCAGCTGTCAGGCGTTTGAATTCGGGCAGTTTTTCGGAATGATTCAGATCGGCCACGGAGGTCGCGTGCACGAGAGGCAGATCTCAAGCTTGAGCTGGAGGTAATATTACGGACGACCAAGCGCTCGAACTGCACGAGTTTGGGTGATCGGATGAAGTCCTGCTCGTAGGCGCCCATGCCCTAAACAATCTTCATGAGGTGAGCATGCAGCTGATGTGACCTTCAACAGGGCAAAGGCATCACCAGCTGCTGGCGTCACCGGCGATGACTCTCTGCACTTGACACCAGTCGCACCAATTTAATACGTACTCTTGTAAACGCGCCGCAGCGTCGCGCAGGAGTATTTGCGCAGGAGGATTCTGTCCAGCCCAGCGTGCACCTCAGTTCAATGGACTCGGTGGCCAGCAGCGGTCATGATCAGCGTGCGGGTTCTCCGTTCATGGACACAAGAGCCAGGGATGATCAGGATGCAGAGAGCACCCTACGGCAGCAGATTGCCAAGCAGCGAACGCAGTGTCTTGCTTTGGCACGGTCAGGCAGCTATGTGCAAGCTGAGCATGCTCTACAGCAGCTGCTACAGCTCCAGCGGCGTTTACTGGGCCCAGAGCATCTCGACTGCATGGAAACTTTGTATGTGTATGCAACTGAACTGCTTCGCCTGGACAGAAAGACGGAGGCGCTGTCGGCATTCCAAGACGTCGTGCAGTTCAGTCAGCGTGTACTGGGCCACGATCACCCCAGAACACTGGAAGCTGTCTACCAACTGGGTGGCTTGATGCAGGTGTTGGGGCGATGTGAAGAGGCGGAGCCTATGCTACGCAGGGCGCACGGCATCAACAACCAGCAAGCGCAGTCACTGGAAGGCCAGACAACATTTGCAAGCTGTCTTTCATTCATGGGCAAGCACTCAGAAGCCGCTGAGCTGTGGTTCAAAGCAGTGGAAATGGCGCAAACTAGCTTGGGCGTGCACGAAGCGACGCTGACTGCCTATGGTAGTCTGGCTTGTTGCCTAGGGCAAGCAGGCATGCATGCAAAGGCAGAAACTGCTTACCGGAGTGCAGCTGATCTAAGCCTGCGCCTGCATGGCGAGCAGCACCCTACCACTCTCTCCTGTGTGTTCAGTCATGGCAAGTGCCTCTCATCGATGGGTCGGCATGCTGAGGCAGAGCCCATGCTGCGCAAAGTAGTCAGCATGAGCCTACGCACACGGGGAGATCGCCATGAATCCACCATTAGGTGCATGGTGACCCATGCGAGCTGCCTATCAGCATTAGGGAGGCATAGGGAGGCCGAGGTCATGAGTATGCTCGCTTGGCAACGCAGCAAGGAAAGGGTTCCAGTGGACCTGCTTACCACACAGATTGCTGCCATGGGCGTCCTTGATTGCATGATGTCTCAGCGCAAGCTGGATCAGGCTGCAGCATTCTTTCTGGAGTATGGCAGCACTCTGCAGCAAGTTTTGCTAGAAGGCCATCCCACCAACATCCAGAGCAACGCAGGGAAGCCAAAGCACTGCGCACCAGGATGAAGCGACTGCAGAAAGTGGGGCAAACTGCCTCATCAGGGCCTGAGCAGCAGCCTCGCCTTGTCTCTGTAGCAACAGCAATGTGTCTACCACGTGACGTCTTTCCCGTTTGCAACAGCGTAACAACTGCTTTTGGCAGTGGACAGGTGGGCTCTCTGAATCCCCTTTTCTCAGTAGTCAGCATCATCCAGCCTCCAGGTTTTGGCTCTGACGTAAGATCATTACCAGTGGCGTGCAGCACCAGTAACGTGGCACGTACTTCTAGTGTTGTATCTTCTTGCAGGTAATTCCTTGGCCTGGGCAGAAAGCAAGAGGCACTGTCAGCATTTGACTTACATCAGCCTAGCGTAGACCGCTGGGCAAAGAGGAAGAAGCAGCGAAGGGACATTACCATAAATACTGCCAAAGTGACAGGTCACACGCAAGCGTCACAGTGGTCACACGCATCGAGAGTTACGTGCAGACGATGATGTTGAGGTACAGGGGAGCGGCTGTGTGGCCAGGTAGGCTGGTTCGGCACATCTCATTTGACTTACACCAGCCTAGCTGAAACCGCATAGTACTGTGTAAAGGGGATTCAGAGAGCCCACCTGCCCTACATCCACCGATATGCAGCGACAAAAGGTGATTGGCCGGTCCCTTCAAAGCACATTCACCCAACTTGTTGACGGGCAAAGGTGCGCGACAGGTGCCAGTAGGCAGTGAAAGGAAGAAGGCATTGCCATGAACTGATTTACCTTCTCACCACCGCATGGCCAGATGACCAGAAATCAGCAACGAATCCTAGGATGACTCAATGCCTGCATGCCAGCCCTGATTCAGTCTGGCTGCCTGTTCCCAGGCGTGACTAGCCTGGTCTGTTTCCCTTTCTCTATTCATCAACGTTAGGCCTGAGCGACTCGTTTGAGGTAATTTGCCTCATCCAACTGATGGAACGACCTATGAGTGTGCGAATTCCTGGTAATTCAACAGGCGACGTTGTCGAACTTTGTTGTCAGTTGCACTTCGATACACACCCGAGTTTGTACGTCAGATGTGATTTGAACTGCGTTTGTCATGATGACACGATTACTTTGCCTTGGGACCCACAGTTGTAACCTTGGGCGTGGTACACACCTTGACATGGGCTGGGCTCAGGCATGGCTCATGTTTCAGTCCCTTATCTCTCCGCAACAGCCGCAAAACCAGCACTCAGAGACTGGAATGCCTCAAATGCCATGGAACGCCAGCCAGCCAGCATGCCATGCACTGTCCTGCCTTGCAATCCCTTTATCCCTTGGGGATGCATGTGCAAAGTAACTCAGAACCTGGCTCAATGACGTTAGGGTTGTGCTACAGACACACTCAACACCACCTTGCCGTTGCGGTGCTCGAGGTAGGTCAGCGAGGTGCCCATTCCATTCCGTGTCCTGTTTGACGGCTTCCCTGATGTTACAATAGTAGCATCACGAAGAGCCTCTCTGCATCAGGTGGGCCCTCAAATCCCCTTCAAACAGTGAGTGCAGTTTCCGATAGGCTGATGTAAATATAGTGTGTGCATGGCTAGGGTTTAGCCACGCGTCTGCGGCTGCATGTCAGCGTTTTGTCCCTGCCCTGCGCTTAGGGTTTAGTCCCTGCCATGCGTCCATGCAGGTCCGCATAGGCACTATCCACGCATCGCTTGAGATCGGCGTACGAGGCAAGGAGCATGGCGGCCTCGTCGCGCGCTAACAGCAGGATGCGCTCGGGCACGCCAGCGTCCAACTGAAAGTAACGGACAAACGGACATGTTTGGAGTTAATCACGACAGCTCATTTGAGCTGCAAAGCATGCATAAGACTGAGAAGACAGCTAGCTGGGCGCTGCCACTGCATGGGTGTATACATGAGAGGGGAGTCCTGCATCACCAGGGTGTGAGGGCGCAGCTTGTCGCATGGGCGTTTCAGCAAATATCCGTCCAGGACAAAACCGCAACTATTGAGCCTTAACCAGACAAACCGTCCCTAAGCACATGCACTTGACTGCTGATTGTGATGATTCAGTTCTGTTCACTGCATGGCCTCCGCACGTGCCGCTACTCATGGCCCCTCACCATTACCCTCACCATACCTTTAAGCTGACCAGGTCACTTGTCCTGTCATGGGCATCACAAGTACGCCAGGACAAGCTGCACGTGACTGTAACGGTAATAGAAACGTACCTTGTTGAGCGCCTCGATCACGTAACCCCAGTCCAGTAACGGCCCCCCGGCCCCCGGCACGCCCTCCGGCACGCGTTGATGGAACACAAAGTCACGGAACAGCTTCAAAAGGTAACGGTCGCCCGTTTCTGCCCAACTACCGTCCTGCAAGCAGTTAGTTGGAGGACAATGCGCAGCATCAGCTAAACGTACAGGGATGACAGGGTAGGAGAATGGGGCTGTGTAAGGATTGTTCAGTGTAACAGGTCTTCCAACAATGTCAAAGGTCACATGCAGCAAGGTCCAGCCTGAGCTTTGGAATCGCCGCTTTTATTGCAAAGTGAAGCTATCCCCTGCCAACCGCCCCTGCCAACCGCCCCTGCCAACCGCCCCTGCCAACCGCCCCTGCCAACCGCCCCTGCCAGCCGCCCCTGCCAACCGCTCCTGACCCCTGACCCCAGTAGTCCCGCCTGCCTCCCCGCCCCGGCCCACTTGCAATTGCAGTAAATCTGCCCGCAAGCTGCCCACTCTCCAGTTGCAGCAAACTTGGAAAATAATTAAAGCCGAACCCTGACAATCTCTATCTTAAACTTGACCCTGGCAGAGTCACACTCCCCTCAAACGTTTCCCCTGACTCCCCTGGCCATCATTGTGGTAAAAGAAGAAGAACAAAATCAAGTCTGTGCCTCTCCTCAAACGTTTCACCTCCAGAGCAGACTCGCCGCCATTAGGGACCTACCCTGAGCAAGACCTGCCACGAAGAAACCGCTACTGACTACTATCGTTATAGGGCGGAAGGTAAAGCTGTGCAAACCCTGGCTAGAATGAATGGGTTTTGGCTAATGTCGAATGTGTTTACTCAGTTGGCATGTGTGTGATACGTATACATGTACTGACATTAGTCAAGCTGTCCCGGAGCGGGGTGGTCAGCACCTTCTGACCTACCCTGAGCAAGATAACAAAGCCAACGAAGCAAACAGGAAAACAATTGCCTCCCCCCTCCCCCCCCCCATCATGTAAAGACTTACCACAAACCACAGCAAACAGGAAAACAATTGCCCACCCCTCCCCCTTCACCTTCAATACTTACCACATCTCCCTGGGGCCGCTCCACGATAAACCCTAGTTTGATCAGTAACCGCAGTAACCGCCCGTTCTCACACTCCTTGGAGAGGTCCGAAACCTACAGCATAATATGTGTGAGACACGGCCTCATTGTACACACCAGGCGTAAGGCGCATGCATCATCTTGCAAAAAACCAAAGGCAGCATGACCGCTTCTAAACCGTTTCTGAACCAAACCTGGCAGCGAGTTGCATCTGGTTCTAACAATATCACGTGTTGAGCCCTCTTTCCCGTCTTAAGACCAGAATGGTTGCCATCCCATCATGCCCCTTTCACACCCCGCATTCCCCACCCTAAACACATCATGGCTCGATCCCCCTCCCAACCCTTCCCTGTCAAGACTTGAATACCTTCAAACACCGCTTCCTGTCCCAGCAAATCGCGGCTCAACTGCATGACCTGATCCAGTCTAATCTTACCTGCTCTACCTTGACCCCCAAACTATCACTACATCACTGGACGTGTTTGATCACTAGCGACAGTAACCGTAGGGCAGATTCTTGCCCCTGCCAACCGATACTTCTTGCCTCTGCCAACCGGTACAACCCCCCTTCACCACCCCCTCACCGCCCGGCCCCCCTCTCCCCCTCTCCCCCTCACCGTCCTGTCCTGCAGGCTCTGCCCTTGTTCCAGAGCATTCATGGTGGCTTCCATAACGCCATGGTAGTTGAATATTTGGTTGACGTTCTGTAACATGGAGCGTTCCTCGGGCGCGGACAGCAGCGCGTCAATGGCCCTGAAGCATGCACATAAATACAATGCACTACATACACTGGAACATACACGTAAACACAGTGAGTGTACTCTTTACACACGTGTGTTACTCATATGATGAACGGGAGTGTACAAGAACGTGTGAAGAGATAAACAAGCACAACTGCAAAATGAGAATATAAACATCTGATGAGATAACCATCAAATGAGATAGCCATGTGACGATGATGATGAAATGAGACAGTGCCTTGCTATCGCACTTGATAAAAAAAATTGCCCCCTGATGCTGTCACTTGTTCAAATCGAGACCAAACCCCCAGCACATTCAGTCCCCCTTGATCCTTCCTCAATTGAACACCTACGTGGACAGATTTTGGCTGACCCTGGCTCGTCCCGCCGCCCCCTTAAGTATTTCCGAGGAGCCCAGGTGGCCGGGGGGGACCAGCCCCGCGCACGCCAGCGACAGCAGCAACTGACCACATGCCTGCACGTGCGGCACACGCACAAACGGACAGTTGAAGGTTGTTTCATTCGTTCAGTGATGGTGGAAAGCCCTGGTCTGGCGAGAAACCCTAGTCAAAGGCACCGAAAGCAAAAATGTGTGAGGAGACGCAGAATAGAAACAGTAGTGGACGAAAGGCCTGAGTACGACAGACAAAGCAGACAAACCATAGTGTGTGACTGAAAGGCGCCGCAGCAACCTAAACCCTTATCTCTAAACCCTAGCCATGAACCCTAGCCCTAAACCCTACTCACGGCCAGGTCAACTCGTTGCGCGTGTGCTATGTCCTCCCTTTCCTGCGCCCCATCGCCGGTCAGGGCGCCCATCATGCCGCAGCAACCGATGCGGATGCGGCCCGTGTGGCTGAGCAGAACCTGCATGGAAAACGACAGTTAGTTGGGATTCGTTGGTACAAGGTTGGGACAGGCACTGAGGATTAGTGTTGCACAGTTGCCAAGTCCCAACAAAGGAAAAGAACCATTGTCAAAAAGCAAGTACTGTCAGTCAGTTAGAAAACGTTACAAGATTGGTTACGGCTGGTTGAGATCACACATTGACATGGATCCACATTCAGGCATTTAAATGATCGGTAAGACGCAGTTGACAAAGCAGTAGAGATGTAACCTCGCACAATAGCACTGTTGATGGGGTAGTTGATGTACACAAGTGCTGTTCCCCCCATGCACACCCAAACCCAAGTGATGCCAGGGGTGCTTAAACTGATGTTGAAAGACGCTCGCTCACTCACGCCCCCATGCATGCACCATGCACCGTGCACCATGCACCGTGCACCATGCACCATGCACCATGCACCGTGCACCATGCACCGTGCACCATGCACCATGCACCGTGCACCGTGCACCATGCACCGTGCACCATGCACCGTGCACCATGCACCGTGCACCATGCACCATGCACCGTGCACCATGCACCATGCACCGTGCACCATGCACCATGCACCATGCACCATGCACCATGCACCGTGCACCATGCACCATGCACCGTGCACCGTGCACCGTGCACCGTGCACCATGCACCATGCACCATGCACCATGCACCATGCACCATGCACCATGCACCGTGCACCGTGCACCGTGCACCATGTACCATGCACCGTGCACCGTGCACCATGTGTATCCATGCCAAAGACACGGTATACTTTCATGCACACTCACACCCAAACCCAAAGTCGCACCCAGGCCCCACACATGCGGCCCATGCACGCACACTGACCTTGCTTGCATGCAGGCAGCATGGCCCCAGCGCTAGCCCATGCATGTGCGCCGCCCGCATGACGCTGATCAGTTGGACCAGGTAGCTCCAAAGTGTCGATTCCGTTGGTGGTTGGACGCCCACCATGCCGCCCACACCCATTGCGGGGTTGAGGTGGGCGGCAGCTAGGGTCATGCAGCCTGAGGAATAAGGCGACGGAAAGGATTTGGTTTAGGTTGTGGTTTGGGTAGAGTGGGGGTTAGGCTTGCTTAGGCTGGGTTCTCAGAAGCACGGCTAACAAGCAAGGCTCACGAATGCGGAACGGTGACAAAGTTCTCTGTGGTGGCAAGAAGTTCACAAAGTTCTTCTGTTCAGCTTTTGTCCAACTGTTCAGCTGTTGTCCAACTGTCCAACTGTTGTCCAACTGTCAGCCAACTGTCAGCCAACTGTCCAACTGTTGTCCAACTGTTGTCCAACTGTCAGCCAACTGTCCAACTGTTGTCCAACTGTTGTCCAACTGTTCAGCTTTTGTCCAACTGGTTGGGTGGGACCATGAACGCCAAAGTCTGATCTCATAATTGCCCAGATAGCCATTCTCATCGACACACAAACTAGGTTCCAGGTACTGTTCTGCCCTGGGCGCTGTGCTCTTGCTGCAGACCTTCTGACTCCATCAAAACAGAAACCTTAGCCTGACCCTGGCCCTGCCCTGGTCCAGCCCTACCCTGGTCTACCATAGGCCAACCCCTATATAGCCTACCATAGGCTCAACCCTAGGCTAACCCTAACCCAAACCCTAGCCTTACCCTACCCTAAACCCTAGTCTCATCACCTGGGTGGAAGTCATACACAAAGAACAGCGCGCTCGTAGCCTCCACCTCGCTGCTCACAAAGGCACCCCTCAGTGCGGCTAGCTGGGGGTGGGCTGACAGCTGTGACCAGGCCTCGACTGCTTGCAGGGCACAGGCGAGCACGTCGGGACTGGGAACAACCTGCAAGTGTTGGGGTAGGGCTGGATTAGGGTTTGGAGGAGGGTTAGGGTAGGAGATTCCAGGTGACCATGCTGCAACTGCTTGTGGGGCACAGGCGAGCACGTCGGGACTGGGAACAACCTGTATTGGGGTAGGGGTAGGAAAGGGATAGGTTCGGGTTAGGTTCGGGTTCGGGTAGGGTTAGGGTAGGGTGAGGTTATAGGGTAAGGTAGCGTGGAAAGGCAGGTTTTGCATGCTGTCTCAATAATCCAGAGAGCAGGTCCAACTGCACCCAGACTTCCATTGGTCCAAGGCACGCTGCAGACCACGCACTAAACACACTGGAACACACACCCCCCCACACCTCTCACTCCTGCCTCACAATCCCAGAAACCGCCCACCTGCTTCCCATCCACTCTCCTGAGCAGGTAGGGCCGTCCATCTGTGCTGCTCACCCCCTTGTAAACCTGCGCAAAGGCAGTCCACAGTGCTTTTTTGTTGGCACCGTTCATCGCTTTCCGTCAAATCCGTTTTGACTTTTAGATGGATTGCGCCAGAAAAGACAGCAATTAACTGAATAGAGAATACACTAAATGTTGAAAAAAAACTGGTGGGCAGCGTGCTTTCTGGAGACGCTCGGCAGATTTCGTGACTCGAGCTATGGCCAGACAAGACATGCTGCTTGTCAGACTAGTGGTTGATGGTTACGTCTTCTGTTCCTCTTGTGAAGCAATAAACATGTTGCACTTTAGGGTCAGGGTGTTTTGCCTAGCGTCGTTCATCCTTTTCCATCGTAAACATGCATCCAGATCCGCTGATTCAATCCGCTGAAACTGCAAAGAAACCGACTTAGAAACCGTCAGTACGATGATCCCTGATGATGCTAAGAACAAACCAAGTTACACACACACCGCCCTGAGCTTCATCGTCAGCTCCTTCCTTGTAACCGATATAGGTATAAAAAGATGCGCACGCATGCACCAAAACCCCTTTTTACACCCTTCCCACACACCCACATGCTAAGCCACGTAACAACGATGATGATGACACACACACACACACACACACCTGTGTCCTAAGCCCTAGGGCTGGACTAGGGCTATCGTGGCCTGGGGCTGTGGGTACGTCCAGCGGTAGGAGTGTGTGGTAGGTGTGAATGCGTTCAGGTACGTCTTTGATCTGCATCACACACATACACACCAGAGTGCCAGATTTCATTTTGGCAAGGTGCACTTTCGGATCTCAAGTTTTACCATGGCCGTCTTGGACCTCAAGTTTGGATGTGCACATTACAAAAGAGATGATATCGATGTTAGAAAAACAAAAATTGAAGAATCATGGTGTCAGAACGTGCGCCCGGAGAACAGCTGGAAGATTGCAGGCGTGTGTGGCGTCAGCACATGTTCCGGTGTGCTGATTTAAAACGTCAGCAGTGTAAGTAAGAACGCTGAACCCTGCATGGACATGGTGGTACATCCCCACATGCACCTTGAACTTGCACACACGCACACGTGATCACAAGTGTGATGTGACACCTAGGTTCAAATCCAGGTGATGAT
>QAXH01000572.1:0-93807 GCA_004335635.1 Chloromonas sp. AAM2 | reverse complement strand
TCCCCCTGTCAGCGGCCCCATGTGCGGCTACACCGTCAAGAAGGAGTACAATGAGAAGGACGGCAAGTGGATGAACACCTATGTTGAGAACGCCTGCAAGCCCGGCTACGTGAGTATACCAGAAGGGTTTGGATAGCTGTCTGAAAGGGGTGGGCTAGGTTAGGTAGCCTGTTCAGCGCAGTTGGAATTTCATCTCATGTACAGGTAGTATCCACAAGTAATTTTTGAGCATCGCACTTCACACACATCTGACGCATAGTCAGCGTTACCATGACCTGCTGCCATTAACACTAGTGTCACACATCACACATCACACATTTATCATATTACACTAGACCAACCGCACATGATCTGTGCAGCCCCCTGCTAGTCCAAATTTAATGCTGGGCTGACTGCACAGTAGTTTTGATTGCTTAACGCAACCTCTCTCTGAAGTTGCAGCTCGAAGTGACGCCTGGTACTGTGATCAGCTCGCTAACCTAGAATTGCTAATGCGTGTCTGCAGATGTGCTGTGATGTGCCGGTTTCATGGGAGGGTAAGACCTCTGGCCCAAGCTGCGAGCCTACCGTCGAGACTGAAAAGAAGTGCATGAAGGAATGCCCGAAGTGGATGAAGAAGTGGTGGTAAACCGAACAATTCTGTTTTTGGGAAACAGCCTTCCATACATTGATTTTTTGGACATGGTTGTTTCACCAAACGGCTGCCAGCAGCAGGCGCACTGAAAGTTTGCTGATGTTGGCTTAGTATCTGTTGAAATTGGCTGAGCAGATATTTTTGCGCGCCGACAAATGCGTGATCAGTAAGCTCAATCGCTACATTCGAATATTTCATGTTTTGTATATACATGCACAAACTCTACCACTGAACTTCCAGGAAATGACGTATCCATTTTGCCACCACCATTGATTTGTGTGCAGTTGGGCGTCTCAACCTGATGTCTGTGCCAGCTAATTGGGAACATACATGCAGGGATTGCATGATGATGTCTGCTTCTTACTCAAAACTCGGCGCATGCGCTACATATTGATTTTTACCACTGGCTGTGTTCGCATGTGCCCCTTTACTGGTGGCCTACTGCACCAGCATGAACTCAAATCTGGTGCTTCCATTTGCGTGCGAACTCTCTATGCGTGCAAACTCCATTTGTTCATATTTGAGCAGTCACATTATTTTCTGTACAGTCACGTGGTCTTATCAACACACCACTTTGAGAGTAGTTCTATGGCAACCTAATTGATTGTAGCAGTTGCAGCAAGAGGTCTGCACCACCGTGTAAGATCAAGTCCTGATCAACATCTAGACCGGCTTTCATCAGCATCAGTAGCAAACAGGAAGTGAACCAAATCCGTCGTTAAGTAGAGCACTGTGACCTGTGTAGCAAACAAACTGTTGTTGTGATGACTGTCAGCAGTCCTACACATGTATTCAATACACGCAACTCTGTATTCAGCAAGTACCGTCTGTAGCACACTCATGGCTGTTTCCTGCTAAACACTTTGAACAAATAATTCAGCACGCTATCAGCATCCGCGTTACACGTTTTATAGCACACTTCAGTGTCAGTCACATGCACAAGCAATCAAGCAAGCATCAGCGTCTACAAATCATGCTCGCTCAATATCACTACCCCGAGGCCAGCAGTGGCACTAATGCACTGAGCAGTATAAGAATGGATTGCATGACTGTACCGTCCGACACACTGACTACTCCATGTCAGTTGCTCGAGCAATCCACAAAGTGACCGAGTCTAGCTCGCTTCATTGTGCTGTCTTGCCGAAGCCTGCCTCCGGTGCAATAGATATGTAAAGGGGACCAGTTCCTGGCTCCGCATCCTTATCCGGAGCAGCCGCCAGTAGCATGTGCTTTCTGGCTGCATGTGACCCGCGGGCTGCTGCCTTGAGTGTCAGGGGGTTGATCGGTTGGTCTCGCTCCAAAAAACGAACTGTGAACTGAGCATGGAAGAGGCACGGGTCTCCGGGGTAGGCCAGCATGTCGGCACCGAACTTGGGACCCGCTGACAAGGCATACCTGCAGTCCATACCAGCACACCATTTGCGCGCAGTTTGCTTTTCTAGATACTGAACAGCCTTGGGCTGAACAGACAAGTCCTGAGCAGTACAAGCCCTGCCCAGTTACATCCCCTGCTGGAAGCGATCAGGAAATGCATTGCTCAGCTGACAACCACTCAACTCATTTGAGTGTGAGAGAAGTTGCCCATCCGTTTCACTGCAAACCCCTCGGCCCAGCGCCCATATAGCGACACCTGCCCCCAACCAACTTCAACCAACCTGTCTACTAATCACCACTGCCAAAACAACCTGTATCAATTGCCAGCACGGTTCTGCTGACGTGCATCTCCCGTTTGCGGCCTCTGCCATGGGAGCACCTGTGCCTGCAGTGTTGTGTGTCCGACTCACAAATCTGCAACCCCTTGGCGGCCCAGCCTGCACCGGGACGATCCATTGACCCAACTCGCCCCTTACACCGTGCATCTCCAGTCAGCGGCTCAGCCAAACTGACCTCCTTGTTCAATCAACCAACCAAACTCACCCCTTGGAATGCAAGTCAGCAAACACCGCCTGACGGGTCCGCTCCCGCCTGCCAACGCTCGACTCGCTCTGCTGCCCGCTCAGTGCTGCCCCGCCACCGCTGCCAGAAGCACTGGCACCACCAACTGCATTCCCAGTGTTTGCATCACCACTGTGTGGCCGCTCCGGCCGGATTGGCAGCACATACTGTGCGCCATCCTGCAGAGCTGCTCTCCAGGGCTCACAGCCTACTGCAGTTTCAATCCCAGCCACCCCTGCCATCGCTGCTGCTGATGTGCCCGCCTTTGTTGCAACTTCAACTCCTGCCACCATTACTCCTCTGCCCGTCGTTGATGCAACTCCACAGTGTGCCTCTAACGCTGCGGCATCGGACCGCTGGGCCGCATGGCGCTGGTCCGGTTGTTGTGCAGCCGCCGGGCCCTGGTGTGCCATGCCCGCTCCTTCAACGCGCACATCTTCCATCTCCGCATCAGCAGCTTCACACGCGGGATGATGCCCTGGATGTGCTGCCTCTGCTTCCCTCCCCATGTGGCTGCGTTCACCCTGTGCTTCGGCCACCATTTCAACTTCACCACCTTCAATCCTTGTGGCTGCGCCGTGCTGCAACCCCACATTTCCTGTTGTTACGCCGCCATCAACCCCCACATTCCCTGTGCAGCCAGCCACCATTAGTGCAGCAGCATCCCCCCCTTCCTTCCCCGCTTCGCGTGCATACGCACCCTCTGCCTCGTAGCATTGGTAGTAAAGCCGCAGCCAGCGTGATTTCTTCAGCCGGCTGCGCATCTCATCTGCCTCGGTTGACCTTTGGCCCAGATCCCTGCCGTCCTGTGAGCCTCCCACAGCATCCGCCTCTTGGTATGAGTCTCTATAGTAGTGGTAGTACTGTTCGAGCCATGCTGGCAGGTTTGCATGCTGCCCCGCATGCTGGCTGGGACTCCACCGCCGTTTGGAGGTGTGGTGGGTTGTGGGGCGGGTTGAAGTGTTGTCAGTTGACGGCTCAGTGGGGACAGGGGCAAGGGAAGCCTGCTCTCCTTGCAGAAATGGAGGCAATGTGCGCGCCCACCCTGCACAGACAACATGCACGGGTGTGGCTGCCATGCGCAACAGTATGTGCATGAGGCCAGCTGAATGCATGGTGCTTGAGACCAACTGCATGCATGCAGCATTGCTGCTGAAACCTTGCTCGTCATGAAGTGTGCAGTGCGTGGTGGCTGCATGGCGATCCGGACCCGACAGGGTAGATGACGATTCTTGTAGCAGATCTTCCCTGTCGATGGCAGTGTTAGTAGGACAAAGCATCTGACGCATAACCTATCCATGACATTGACTGCACCACAAAACACTTGCAGACCTTGTTTGCATCGCAGAACTCACATACGGTATGCAAGGGAATGTAACCGCACCTTGCGAAACTGCCAGGTGAATTTCGTCACTGCCCACTTGCAAGGGCAAGCCTCCCACCACATTCTGGCTTTTAAAATCTGCACAGGCATTGGAATTGAATTGGCTGTATGTGGATTCGGTATGCTGTGTGCTCATGCATGAGGTAATGCAATGCAATGCCCGGCAGAGACACGCTATGTGCTGCCCCCCATCACTTGTTGACACACGAGCAGATGCCAGACAAGCCTTGTGTCAGCTGAACTCACTTGCAACTCCACCAAGAAAGCTGCCTAAGAGCCGGTGTTTGCCCCTGAAGTCCACTGCCCCTGTAAGAGCAGGTGCAATTACGCATGATGGCCAAGTCAGAGCAACAGAATCAAACCCGCCTGCATGAAATGCCATTGAATGGCGTCTTGCGTTTGTTGGTCCATGTCAGCTCACCCTCGGGATCCCAGATGTACCCTGGACCTCCAGCTGTTGATTGAACGATGTCAATCATTGTACACGATGACATGTGCTCTGGGTCTGCTGGGATGTCTGCATGGGAGCATGCATATCAACTACCCCCGACCAACTGCCGGCGCCGGGATTCACGTGGCCTTCACAGTGTGCGCTCTTCCGCTACTGCCGTAGTGGTTAAGTGGTGCAGCTCCCCGTCATGAGCTTAAAACAAGGTAAATCGCGGTAGGCTTCCCGACATTGGCCGGATTAACCAGAGCGTAGCAAGACAACATACTGAGGACATGGCTTCTAAGGCCAAGGAGGCACCAGTGGCAGCTGATTTTGACTCAGTGGAGTACGATGCCCAGTTTGAGGACGCGGGCAACCGGTTGCAGGACCGACTTGAAGCAGCGGCTGCAGCCACCAGCATTAATTCATTCCTATATCATGCTAGAGAGCAAGTTCTAGAGCAAGCCGTGGAAGCCACGATAAGCTCAGCCCTGACTACGATCGACATGTTATTTATGGCAAGGGACGACACAGCCGTCACTTCCACCTCACTCGTCAATGGCAGCTGGGATCCAGAGCCAGCACCAGAACCATGTGCCGTGGACAACTGGTTACGGGCAGCAATCCCAGAAACACAGCAGCCCAAACAATCCTACATGTTGGCTGAGTTCCTCAAGGGCCCAACAACAGCACAGTCAGTGAGCCGAATAGCTAGCATGCGAGGTAATGAAAGTAAGCGGCATGGCCCAGGCACTGGCCGGGCTAGCAACAACGAAAGCCCTTCACCCACTCGTGGCCGGGAGGCTGCCCCGCAGGCAGCGCGCAGCCCGCAACATCACCACACCGCGCGACGCAAGCAGCTCACGCCCGAACAGGCAGCTGCAGAAAGCCGCCTTCGAGAGGAGCTCGATGTCCGCAGGGCTCAACTAGCTGTCCTTGCCGATCTAGAAACCAAGGATGTGGAAGCGCGAGCGAAAATCACAGCCATCACCAAGCAGCTGAAGGGCAAGGAGTACAGCTATGACCACAAGGGGCAGGTAGTACCACTTGCTCAAATCCCAGCCGATGGGCCAGCGCTGGCCCACGCTGGCCCGCAGTTCGCGGTGCGACTGCCGGAAGACACGGCGGCGGGCAAGCAGTTGCGGCGGGGAGTCAGCATGGCTCGCAAAGGTGGGCAGGCATTGCACTGTGCTATGCTCTTGCACTCATTAATGGCCCCTGTTCCGTGATGCACTAGTCTGTTGAACACACGCGCACAGAGACGTGAACCCAACCCTTGCGCATGCCACCCAACCATCAACAACATGGCCTGCCGCAGAACTCCATCCTGCTCAAACCATGTTGTACCCTAGCTACAAACCCACCATGACCGCATTGAACCTTGCAGATAAACCCAAGGTTACTGAAGCAAGACTGTCCGGCGACCGCAAGCTGGTCAACGACTTCCGTGAGACAGTTCCCCGCACACAGCCCGACCCACTTCAGGTCATGGCGCCAAAGAGTGGGGTCACTTTGCGAGGCGGAGGCGGGGCGTCCAAGCAGGGCCCCGCTCGGGCCAAGCAAGGCACAGGCATGTCACGGGAGGAACTAGACCGGTATGCACAGTCAGCAGCCACTCACGCTGGCATCACAACTGGCAACCGGCATCAACAGCAGCTCCAGCAGCAGCAGGCGGCTGGCCCAGCACCGATTAACGCTCGCCTTCAACCAATTCCGCCGTCCGCCCACGCCAATCTCTCGTCAAGCGTTCCAACCACATCCACCAACACAGCTGCTGTTCAGCTGGAACCACTAGTTGGAATGTACACACAGAACACGTTGCACAGCACTGCTGGCCCTGGCACACTTCGGTTCAGCGAAGGAGTGTTGGCTCAGCTGCCTGACTCCCCGTCACGCCTAGTCGGTGCAACCTTGCGGCAGCCGTCGGTGCCGGCTGCCAAGCCGGGGACGCCAGACGCTAACCCAGCACTCGTCGGGGCGATGGACTGGGGGAAAAGCGCAGGGGCGGCACCAGGGCGGCACCCGCCGCTGGAAACGTCCAAGCCCAGTGACCGAGACAGGGAGTTGGAAGGTGAGAGAAGGCTGAGCATGGCAGCAGAAGATGCCTAAGGGTTTACTATGTGGGCTTGCTTGGGTTGAAGCCAAACATAGTTGGTGAACGGCAGGTTAGTCCTCGCCCAGTAAAGCACTGGTCCCGCTGTGTCTGCTTGCCCGTTTGCGTGCAGTTGGGCGTTCCGATCGTTTGCCACGCGACCGTGTCAGTCAAGCAACCAACTCGTCGCCCATGTCCCCCTCCAAGCTACAGCCCCACGTCCCTCAGCCCACCTTTGTCCATGCATGAGTGTCATTGTCTTCACAACCACGCTGGTCCCGTGCACATCCTTTCTTGCACTACCAAGTCCCTGGAAGGTGTTTTGCTCATCACATTTCATATTTGATGCTTGACCTCCTTCAGACTCGCTTTCGCCTTCAATACCGGGCTCTTACAGCCTTGTAATAGAGACTTAGATGCACGTTGAGTTAAACCAAGTTTTGGTCACACGATGTGGCAGGCTGTTTAGGTTTGCTTTCGAGCTAGTGACATTCCTGTAAAGAACGGGTTAGTGCGCGTCTCTGGCAAACACATCTGTGCCTCCAGGTTGACAGCTGCAAGAGATGCATCAACAACAACCTGGATCAGGATGCAGTCATTGTGCCAAGTAGCAGCATTGTTACGGCCCCTGAGAGTTGCGACTGTGATCTTACTTCCGGTTTGTTACGACTGCATTTGAATTGCATGCTCTAGTTGGTCTGTACTATCAGTCTGAGTGACAGTGAGTCTTGCGAGCTTGCGTTCCCCATTACAGAAGATCAAGTACAGATAGGCAATGTCAGGTAACGACGCCAAAAGTGCATGAAGTGCAAATGGCGGCTTGATTAAGCATACAGCACATGCGACAGATCAGCCACCCGTGGCCAATTCAAGCGCAAATCTCTTTGAACCAGGTGCGAGACAGTACCTAATACACTACACCAATGCACAACCAGACATGTGATGAATAAAGGCAAATGTACATGAAACCTCTGCCACAGACACCACGTCTTCAACACATGCTGCTGGAATGGGCGCATGGCCAGGCTCACAAATTGGTTGCTGCTCAAAATCAAGTTACAGATCATCCGTCCAGGACGGTTTTGTTTGGGTTCAGATCAGTGCTACGCTCGTGCAACTCTCAACCACTAATTGCGCCAACCGCTTTGCAAAGACACAGAGCCGTTGCCCGGTCTGCTCGCCCCTGTTGCGCCTGCTGCACCGCCTGCTGAACCCCCGTTGTTCATGATCCCTGCGAATATGCCATCCAATCCGCTGCCACCGGCAGCAGGGGCGCCTGCAGCGCTGCTAGGGCTTGTGTAGTCCGGAGTGCTGCTATTATCAATCTGCAAGCAAAGGTTTCATGGCTAAGATGTGAATGATAATGATGACAATGCGGGAGGGGTGAGGACAGACCATAATGGTGCTCAGACACATGCACCATACATAGATTTCCCATGGCAGTGCAGACCTGGCAGTGCAGCATGCAGCACATAGAGCAAACTCAGCAATCAATCGATCAGGAACACTTCAAGCTTGCGCCTGTACAGGAGAGCTTTGCCAGGGAGGGCATGTGGGGTGGTGCCCACAAGCAGGACAGGTCTGCACCATGACGAACAGTCCCTAGCCAAGGTCAAATACAGTGACCTGGTACATTCCGGGACAAAGACACAATCAAGCACGCACACACAGACACAGGCACGAGCCGAGTACCTACCCGTGCGCCCAGCAATGAAAGCTTAGGGTTGTCGCCTGTGAGCGCCAGTGCGGGCTGCGCGGGGGCGGCCGGCCCGCTTAGGCCCGCCGGGTGGACAATGTCCACGGCCGGCTTGTTGCCGCCCGTCAACCACCTGATGGCAACAAACAAAGCCTTCGTTTAGCATTCCACGAAATGATACACATGCTGTAGAGGAGCACGCAACTCAAGCTGCGTTAGATGAGCACACTCAAGCTGTGTGTTTGGGTCTTATTTTGACGCATATCTTGGTTGAGCCTGGACTCGGCCTGTTTGTGCAATTCAAAGGGCATAAACAGACTGGACCCAAATGAGTCGCTGTCCATGCTATGCATCAGCCACCTGCTGGCTGCCTGCGCTGCAGCGGACGTGTAGCTCTTGGGCTGTGCAGAGCCCGGGTCGGCAGATGGGCCGCCCAGGGCCGAGGAACTGCCGTCCGAGCGCACAACCACCTGTGCATCACGTGCATAGAAACGGACAGCGCATAACAGTGCATAGCAATGGCTTGTTTGGACTGGCTGTGAATCTCCTATTGCCCTGCCTGACCGCAGATACTGGCTCCCACCATCGAAATCGTGCAATTGTGACAAGGTGACTTGTCTGTGGTCTTCCTGCGTTCCTGCCCCTGCCACCAACCAGCCACACCCTGCAGTCAGCACCTCCATGTGCATGCGCACCTGTGTGGGTGGTTGCGCCACAGGCTCGATGGCTTTCCTCCCAAAGAGCGAGCTGAAGAGCCCCTTTGAGGGTGCGCTCTGCCCCAGGCCCTCCCTGTCCAGGCCCTTGACCGGGGGAAACTGGAGGTCGATGTAGGCAGTGGCGAGGATGTCGCCAACCTGAGTGACAACAAACGAGGTGGCCATGCTGGTCTGATATTAGGGCCTTGTAACAGCTTGTGGGTAGTACGAATCATTCAGCACTAACATCAAATCATCAGCATGATCATAATC
Organism: Chloromonas sp. AAM2; assembly: GCA_004335635.1. NCBI lineage: Eukaryota > Viridiplantae > Chlorophyta > Chlorophyceae > Chlamydomonadales > Chlamydomonadaceae > Chloromonas > Chloromonas sp. AAM2. The sequence continues at coordinate 84,668 of QAXH01000572.1, read as the reverse complement.
AGAACATGGCACTTGAGACGATGATACACAGCATTCGCCAGCCAGTATCTAGGCAGCGTTCTTCATGCTGCGAGTCGGAAATGACTTTAACGCACAAGGCAGCGCCTCAACAGCTCAAATGTCGACCTAATAATGTTCTGTTCCATCTTGTTGGCTGGCCATCCACCGCATTCCTTGCTCGCAGCTTCTCCATGTTTGGAAACTTTGGCCTGTTCCGTTCCACCTGTTCCACTGGCCACTCCACCAAACTTTGGCCTGTTTCCTTCCACCTGTTCCACTGGCCACTCCACCAAACTTTGGCCTGTTTCCTTCCACCTGTTCCACTGGCCACTCCACCAAACCCTTAGCCCATGATTTTTCCATCGCACCTTGTACCCCATAGCCATAGCGTCGGCCTCCTTGCGAATCAACAGCCGCCCCTGCAGTTGCACACCACCAAGCGCAGGCTCATGTGTTATACAGACGTTATACAGACGTTATACAGACGTTATACAGATGTTATACAGAGGAATGACAGGGAAAGCAGGCCCGCATGCACTGAGCGGGAGCGCAGTTGGATACTGTCCTGACCAGGCTCAACATTCACCGCGCATCACACCCCTCTCAGTCCTGCGCTACTCCCATAACCCTGGCGCATGGTGACGTCTCGGAGTCCTGTGCAACAGAACTCCTGTGCAACAACCCGATCAACAGAAGTGCAACGGGGCTGATGTAATTGCATCCCCGTGATGTTGACAAGCCACGTGCCTTTTCTGTGTAGTCATCCTCTACATCGTCTGTGGAGAACCGGTACCGCGCGCTCTTGCAACAGTTGAGCAGCTTGTCCCACAGGTTGAGGGCGGTCAGGGTGCAGTGCACAGCCTGCAAGAAAGCAAGCAACCGAGCACCAGTTTACCGGCAGTCACCAGTTAGAAAGGAACCGTACACTTCAGTTGCGGAAACCACAGTGGCAGGCAGGGCACGCCTCCATGTGGTCTCAGCCCGCCCACCCTCTTAGCTCCATCCACCTTCTCGTCCCTTGCCTCCTGCCAACCGCACCTGCCAGGCCACCCTGCTTGTCTCTGTCCAGTCTGGTCCTCTCAAAACCCCTTGCCATCCCTAACATGGCACGTCTGCCTTCCTCCCTCTCCCTCTCTCTCTCTCTGTGCCTCATATCTACATATGCAAGTGTCTGTTCCGCACCAGGATGACCGGCAGGTACTTGTTGAGGTTGAGAAAGCTGGGCAGGATGGAGAGCGAGGCCATCTTCTCGTCAAACACAGTGGACAGACCTGGGCAAGAAGGGGCGGGCGGCAAAGAGGATGAGCCAGTGCATCGAACAAGGGACTATCTTGAGAACTGAGGCAGGGCACCATGACAGATGACCGAGTTTAGAAAGCCTTCAAGTCGTCGGTACGTGACCCGTCGGGCAATCCCCTGGGACTAAGCTCAGGAGTGGAGCATGGGACTGACATGCAATGCGGATGCAATGTACAAAGAAAGCACAGACAGGGAAAGGCCTGATATTGCACGCTGCCCAGCGTTGCGTCCCCATTTGGTGCAACGTGCTGTTGGGCAGCATTGTGGGCAGCATCGCATGTTTTGTCACCGTCAATCGTTTGGCCAAACCCTCATGATGATTAGTGCACACCCCCCTTGTCCAATGGTACTTTTGGGGGGGGGGGGAAACATTGGAAAAGTATGTGCGTTGACCACTCACAGTCCTTTGACTTTGGCGGGCAGAAGTCCTTGGTCATGTGCACTATGTGGTAGAAGTTCCAACACGTGGGCGCGGCGAACCGACACATCAGGGAGCCGTTCTGAAGGCAGAAGGGCAGCAGCGGAGCAGATTATACACATCGTGCACGTCGCTTCCACTGTTTGCATTGCAGTCACTAGCCGGCAGCGAGACAGGACCAACCCATTGCAGCTAGCCGGTAGCGAGACAGGACCAACCCATTGCAGTCACTAGCCGGCAGCGAGACAGGACCAACCCAACGCAGTCACTAGCCGGTAGCGAGACAGGACCAACACATTGCAGTCATCAGCAAGTAACATGGCTTTGCAGCATGGTAGCGCGCGGCGCCATGCAGGACGGGGATGCATTGGGAGTATAAGCCCAATGAAACCCTTTTGATGTGCTAACGACGCCAAAGCCTGTGTGTGCTCACACATGCGCCCAATGCCGGTCCTGTGACACTCTGTGCATGGCATGCAAACCCGCAGCATGCAAACCCATAGTACGTGCAAGGCCACGTCATGCTGCTGATACTGTCGCATGCATCCATTCACATCCGCTGTCCCGCATGCGTCCGTGCAGCCCACACCTGCATCAGCGCTGCCCCTGTGGTGGCACGTGCAATCAGTTTGTTGTAGTTGAAGGCGTTGATCCTGAACAGCGTGAAGTACATGCTCGCGCAGATGTACACCTGGAACACGGCAGCAATGACAATACGGCGGGTGTTCACTACAATGCAAACATGCCACAAGTAGGCATGAACAGGTCACGCATAGGCAACTGTATGGCAACAGAACGCACGAGAATTATGTTCATCAATTTAGCCTGGTTGACTGCACTGCTTCAATTGACAGACAGACAGACAGACACCCACACGCTGTTCCAAACGTGAGGATACCTGACACCTTTCACTATGTCGTTCATTCACTAAATCCAACTCAACGCTGAAATCATCCATGTGACCATGTGTGACCATGTGTGACCATGTGTGACCATGTGTGACCATGTGCGACCATGTGTGACCATGTGTGACCATGTGTGACCATGTGCGACCATGTGTGACCATGTGTGACCATATGTGACCATGTGTGACCATGTGTGACCATGTGACCGTGCCACAACGTGGTATCACCCACCAGTGGCAAGAGTGTGAACAGCTGCACGAAGAACTCGTCACTCTTATCCACACTCTTGATGAGGAGTGAGAAGGGTGACATGTCAGGTGTGTGGATGGGGATGGTCACTTCGCCCCAGATGATGCACAGGCTGGCCAACACCAGCACAATCTGCGGCATGGGCACAGCATAGAAGCAAGGCACAGGCCATGGCCTGTACTGATCAGTAAAGAACACGACTGTATAGAAAGACAACAACAGCAGCACCAGTGTACAACTGGCATAGGTGTGCACAAGACTATCTGATGAATTGGCCTCCTAAATGACAAACGACAAGAAGAAGCGGGTCTGACTGGAACGTGGATCATTCTCTTCAAACTGTGTCTTCCGATCCCATTGGTCACTTCTGGCTAATTGATTTGCCGAAATTGCTGCTTGTTGGTGGCAGACTGGCCTGGTCCAGCCAGTGTGGGACTGACAGCTTGCTGGGGGTTCTGAAAGGTTTTCTTCTTGATCTTAGCCATAGCAGACTGGCCTGGTCTTCCCAGTCCCTGTATGCAATGCCCCAGCCCTGCTTACCGAAAAGACCCTGTTTGACCATGGCCTGACCCGTGTCATGTACACCCACATGGGCTTGTCCCATGCGCGCGCCTGCCTACCGGGCACGGGCTGCATGGGCAAGCAACACCACACAAGACGCAGTGCGGCTCAATCATACGACATGTGCGACTCGGTACACTGAAATTGCACCAGAAACAAGGAATGAGTGCTGCAAAACTCGTGGACGCTTGTGCGGCGGCAGTAGACCCTGGTGCAGCGGTAGTGGGCTGTGGTATGGCGGCGTAAGCATGTATTGTTGAACATGCGACGACAAGCAAACTTATGGAAAACACGCTAACACCAGCTGCACCAGCTGCTCAGACCCTGTACAGTGATATGCACCTTCAGCCGTACCCAGCCAGGGCGTGCCAGACCATCCCTAGTACCCTTACATGTCCCCGCACACCCAACCACGCAAGCCATAGTGCTGTTTAGCTCCCTTGTCCTTTCCCGCCCCAGGCCTGCTCACCCCTGTCATGACAAACGTCTGCGTGCTGCGAGCCTTGACCACCGCTTCAAGTTCCAGAGCCTCGATCACCACGTCTGCGTACCGCGCATGGGCGCCTGCACACGATGCACAAGCATGGTGAGAGTGTAGGCTTGGGCAAGGCGTAAGATACGGATTAGCAATCAAAGCCAATGCCACAACAGTGTTGGCACTCTTATGTATGCGCAGCACATGCCCTTAAAAGTGCAGGCTCATGTGCAAACTGGGCGGTTGTGACATCCGACAGGCCATGCCCATACCCCCTACACTATCTGCACCCTCCCCCTGGCTCCCAGCTGACTGCTAAGGCGACAGTCACTCACTCTCACACACTGAGCTCCCGATCTCACTCACTCTCACACACGGGGTGACACCATTCTCGCCGCTAGCCCACACCCCCACAGCCACACCCTAAATCCCATCGTTCCATCCAATGACCAAGTGTGACCAAGCGATCTCAGTGTGATGTAGTGTGACCCACCCACCCCTGTAATCCGATATCGCCCAGTACAGTCGCCTCCTGAGCGCCGCCAGGCCCGCCTTGTCGTAATTGTACTCGAGGTCCGACGCGTTGAGGTGGTCAATGTCCACGGACCGGTTGGCCATTTCACTGGGTTTGATGGGCGACTCGCGCTCTGTAAACCAAACAGCACAACTGAGTGACATCTAGAAGGCTTGGTTTCACATTTCATGGTTTTCGTTTTCTGGTTTGCTGTGTCTTACTTCACCTTTGTTGCTCAAGGCAAGACAACTCCATATACATCAAGGAATAGGACACAACTGAGCACAATTGCTCAAGTCAGAAGGCCTGGTTTCAAGGTTCCATGGTTTCCCTGTAAGGTAACGAACAGGACACAGAGCACAAGTGTCTCAAGGACCCGCAGAAGGCCCGGTTTCATGGTTGTCTGGTTTGGGTCTCCAAATACGTCAGATTTGATTCCCTCTTCTGATTTTTACCTTCGCTGCTCAGGGCATGGCAGCTCTATACACCTTCAGAACAGCAAACTCCAACCAGACTTCTGCTGTTGTGAGTTGTTTGCAGGGCCGGCATGGTATCTGTGGACGCATGCAGTCCTGCCGACACTGGCGATTATCATTCACATTGCTCGGTCTCATAAGCACTTCCCGCTAACAACCCGCATACCTAAAGACCCTGATCATGCATGAGCAATAAGCACATCCTACATCTACTTGCCATGCCCATCTGCATCCGCACACCTGCATACTCAAAGACCACCTCCATGTACTTTTGCAGCGGGTCGTGTCGCCTCATCTGGCGCTGGTTGGCGTAGATGATGGTGATGACGTCTCGCAGCTCAACTCGTGCTCGCATCACAGCCTCGGCAAACAGACCGGACCTGGTCAAGAGGAAATAGCGGGCAGAAACGGGGAAGGGGGGAGTGAATGCAGGGCAAGGCGTGTGGGCTGGGGCAAACAGACCGGACCTGGGCGATCGCAAGTGGAGGGCAGGGACGGGGCGAGGGTAGAGTGGGTGCAGTGCATGGGGTAGCAGTGTAGCAGTCGTCTACATAATCTGCCCAATTCCTGAAGTTTAAGTCACTCATTTTGCTGGCCTGATGGGGCACAGGGTGGGCATGAGAATATCATGCCACATCATGGTTGTACTGAGGCGCAAGGCATGGGGTAGCAGGAGTGAGGGAGCAGAGCACAAACTGGCGCCAGAAATCCCCTGGTGCCTCGCAGAAGCAACATACAAACCCAGGAACACGAAGTCTGGCACATCCCCAGAAAAAACAAGACTCAAAATGGCTGCGGGGAGGTGCAAGTCATTACAGTCTATTGTGATCGTTACTTGTTGTCCTTGTGCTGAGCTGAAGCCTGCCCTGCTGCCTGCTCATCACTGCCATGAATCACCTGTGTGCTGCCCACTTGAAAGAAGTCTGAGGGTTGCTGCCTTTCCATAACTGGCGCGGGATCTCCACCTGCAGTGTGTTGACAGGGGCACGGCACGACACGGCTTGAAGAACGGCCGTTTGAAGAATCCCTTCAGGCAAGTGGTGACCGCTCATGCTGGCAACATGTTCTGGTTTTGGCACATGGCCACCATCTGCCTCCTGCACGCAGACCCGTGCATATCCCTGTTCACAGGGCACCATGCTATTGTAGGCAGCTGCCAAGCGCCTAGACTGGCACTGCAAGCCAGAAACCGCAGTAAGTAATAAGCCGTGTACGATCATGATGATATTGCACCCACCAGCCCGTAGCCCATGAGCAGCAGGCCAGCCACAAGACCTGCATACACACACTGACACACATTGTTGCATGGGCGTTGGGCTTGACCGCTCGGCCTCCTTAGACAGTGGAAGCCGCACCATGCATCGCTTACAGTCCCCATCCTGACAGCCGGCAGCGCTCCTGTAACAGCTACAACTGCTAGTGGTTGCTCTGCCGAGATCAGCTCCCACCTCATGGCATGGCCTTAGACACTCTGATTCTTGGCTGGCCTACACTCACTCTTCCAAGCCTGCAGCCCAAAGCCACACCAACCCACCAACCCAACCCGGTCCAACCTGCTGCGCCAACACGCGCCAACTTAGAAGATGAGCGGCAGTCTGCACCCTTCACTTATCCCATGGCCGGCCGCCACCCACCGAAGGCGTTGGATAGGCCCACTCCCAGGCCCACGATGCTCTCAGAATCCACCGCATGCATGATGAACAACGCGGCGATGCCTGCATGGCAACTCAATAGGCAAGTACATGATGCAATGGCTGCATGGTGAAGGTGGAATAAGTATCTTGCAAAAAGCCGAGATGGGGTAGGTAGGCCCAGACCAGGGATCCTAGGCATGGCAGTGCAAAACGCACCATCATCCCATGCAGAACACTTGACAAGCACGCATGGCAGCGCATGGCAGCAAGCTGTCACAACTGCATTTGCTAAGGACGTTCGCCATGCAGCCATGCGTTGTGCATACTCGACCCCACCATGCATGCGCAATGCCACCATGCATGTCATGCACTTACTGATGATGCCCACTGCGCCGACAATGCCATACAACAGAGCGTTTTCCTTGATGCTGGTCCATGCACGCTCCTTGACAGTGAAGTCACCCGCTTCAGAATACACCTGGGATACGGCACCGGGGAGCATGTGTGGGAAAGGAGGTGCGCAGGTAAAGCATACACGATGAACGCTCTGGCCGCAGTCCTCTGTACCTTCTTCAGCCCTTTGCCAGTTAAGTCTCTCACACACTGCGCCTGTTCAGCTTGGTGGAATCCCTTAACTGAGGTAACCAGCAAGCCCTAATTTCAGGTTGCACACAAGGCGGCCACGTAAAAAAGGCATGCTGCTGTTGCTGCTGCCGCGCCTGCTGTTCTCACTGTGACTCATGCTGCCGCTTCTGCTGCTTCTGCTGCTTCTGCTGCTTCTGCTGCTTCTGCTGCTTCTGCTGCTTCCGCTGCTTCCGCCGCTTCTGCTGCTTCCGCTGCTTCCGCTGCTTCCGCTGCTTCTGCTGCTTCCGCTGCTTCTGCTGTCGGCATGACTGACAGGATCCATCTCAGGCAGGCAACGCAGACACGCTGGCTGCTGTGCATGACTGTACCAATGCCAGTGCCAAGTGCGGCACATCTGCGCGGGCTGGCCATCCGTTGGCTGTATATGCACGGTATCCCACTGAATTTTCACCATGCTCCGTCAACTCTCATAGCACTCGCAGGCTTGTCCTACCACTGCATGCATGAGTGAAGTGTATGATGACTCAGACCAGGACCTCACCTGGTAGAATGGCAGTATCAACCATGTGGCCACCTGTGTGGACCTGCAAAGGGCATGTGGCATGCATGCCAACGTGCATGGAAAGCCGAACAGCCAGGTAAGCATGTCCCGCATCCACTGTGGTGGCACTCCTGTATCATGCTGTATTGGTCATACAGAGGCCGGTTGACCGAGAGCTCTATCGGGTATGGCTGTGCTGCAGACTCCTGCATGCGCTGTTTGCAGATCATTACGAACACCCCATGCAAGCTGGCAGGCAACGATTGCGCTGTTTCCTACCAGTAAGCAATGCTCCATAGTACCCCAACGAACGGTCTGCCCTCTGTCACTCCTGCTAAGGTGGTCCAAACGTCCAGGGGCACTAGGGCAACGATACACATGGAGGTGAGCCATGCGTAGGCTGTGGCAACCCGGACAATCCACTCGACATTTTTGTCAGCGTATTTCCGAATACTGCGAAGCAACTTAAGGCAGCACTGGTAAGCCGCTGCTGCTCAGGGAACGTGGGTCCCAAGCAGGGTAAGGTAAGACTTACAGAAGCACGATGCTGACATTGATGCCAAGCGACGAGATGATGAAGAAGGTCCACATAGTGCTGCGCTCCTTCTATCTATCCACCCGTTGCTATCCCAAGTCTAGCTAGGTCATCAGCAGGTGCTGGGCAGCTCGCTAGGGTGCGCGATTGCCATTTGAATGTTGGTTGTTCAGACGGCTAAGGGCCAATAGGAGGAGCCAGGAGGCAATGACTGATTTCGCGTCTTCGACGTTCTGGCGCAGTGCTTGGAAACTGAAAATTGAATCAAAGGGTTGGTTGATTGATTTGTTACATCAGGGAAGCCGTCAAAGGACACGGGACGGGATGTGTACCGCCCTGATCTACCCTGAGCAAGAAAGGAGAAGAAAGGAAGGAGCAAACGCAGAAATGAGCCCAAAGGCAGAAAAGGCAGGAACGAACAAGGCAGAAAGAAAGGCAACCAGCCACGAAAAACAGGAACAGAGCACAAAGCGGTATCAGCGGTCTCCTAGACTGGTGTTGCACTCCTTGCACACTAGCTCACAGTTTGTCTTTTCGTGAGCAATGTGATTGCATATCCTGTTGACAGTATACATGTACTTACACCAGGGAAGCCGTCAGAGGACGCGGAACGGGATGGGCACCGCCCTGGCCTACCCTGAGCAAGAAAGCAAAACGAAAGCAAGGAACAAAGCAGGCCAGGCAGCCCAACCCAAAGCAAAACAGGACGGGGCCGCAAAAGGGTTGGTTGTGACGGGTGGCCACACTCTGCTTCCCCATCCTTTCCCACAGACAGCACAGGCCTTAGTTACTACAGCAACCTTGAAGCTCAGTTGAGTGCAGTAGGCGCAACATGGGACTCAGGTCATTCCACTAAGTTCAGGTACTGCCAGCCATCACCATGATGAAGAATGCTGATTCAGGGTTGCCACTAAGCACATCGTACCATTGCTTCATTGTGCGCTCAGTCCAGGCGAAAGGTAATGGCAGGCTGCTTGAACTTTCACGTCAGGGCAGCTTTGGATTTGATGCATTGCTGCTGAGGCAAGATATCGCCTGCGAACTTCTCAAAATGGTTGAATGACCGCCCAAGCCATTACAATGGTGGCAGGTTGAATCTGGCAACTGACCATGTACTCTCTGGATATGTCAGCTACCGCACTTCCAGTGAGTGAAGCTACCGCAAAGTTTTCTGTGAAGCTTTACCACGCTCAGCCCAACTCCGCCACCATTGCTCTTGCTTCTGTCAGACGCATCAGCATCTCACCGGCCACATCCACTACTAAACCAGCATCCATTCCCAAAGATTCCATCCAGTGCATACAAGCAGCCAACCTTCCACCTGCCAATGACTCCTGCTGGCCCTTGGCATCAACGCCCTCCTGCTTTGCTGCTCCACACTGTACGTCAATGCCTGCAGCTTCATGCCGGATGCTGGCAGCACGACACGCGCTACACACAATGCGATGTGGCCCACCCATTAACTCAGACGCCAACAGCATGCATGCAACAGCCACAACCACCTCCTTTTCTTTATCCTGATCAGCTGATTCAGCACTGCCATCAACACCTCGCACATCAGCCCCTGCCGGCGGCGGTTTCTGCCCATGCATTCCATCTGTGCTGACCCTTGCATGCTCTGACCCAGCTGATGGTGTTGCATGTTGCTGAGGACCCTGGTGCCCATGCTTTGGCCGTGGCCAGCCAGCCAGCAGCAGATCAGTGTACGCTGTCACATCATCCAGAAGTGTCAAGCCGGCAGCGAGCAGCTGCTTGGGTGCAATGAGCGCAGCGGCCACGTGCATCAGAGCTGCAGCCGGGTGCGGCACAGCCAGCTGCCACTGGAGCAGCCGCAGCAGCTGCTGCTCAGCTTCCAGCAGCAGCGCCTTGGACTGGTAGTAAGCATCGCCCACCAGCGCAGAACACTGCTGAATGTGAGCCAGCAGCTGGTGCTCGGGACCAAGGGAGGGTGCAAGCTTGGGTGCAGTTGGGGGCGGATCTGACAAACCACCTGGAGCAAGACTCTGTGCAGCATCCCCTGCATGCTCACGTGAAGGCGCCTGCTCTGGAATACCACTGATGCTGCATGGGTCGAGCCCACTAGGTGCAGAGGGTTCTGCTTCCATATGAGTACTGATTGCTGCATCTGTGTGCTGCGTGGCATGCTGACTGACGGTCTGTTCCTGCTGCTGCTTGGCTGCTGCATGCAGTGGTGTTGCTGTCTTGCCGTTTGCTGCAGCGGCCGTCAGCATGGGCGTAACTTGAGGCACATGTGGCACATGGAGCTGGCCTGTCAGCAGCTGTGCCATGCCCACGTTATGTACTGTGATCAGCTCATGAAGGAGGCTAACCACGTTCAGCAGGTGGTTGTTCGAAACGGGAACCTACAGGGCAGAAGGGAGCATGCATGAATCGAGGAACATGCATGCAGCGCCAAGGCATCATGATAATCCAGAGTCGCGGATACGGAACCCACATGCTGTTGCCACCCAACCGTGCATGGGATGCTGGAGCTCAGGTCAGTCAGAGATAACCTCTACCCGGGTGTGTGCGTCCAGCATGGTGTGTGTTGAACGTGCATGATGAGCGTGTTGTGCGTCCGCCGTTCGAGTGGTTGTTCAACAAGTAAAAGTGTGCGCAGTGACATGCTTTGTTGGTGCATGATAATCTTTGAGTGCTGTAGACAATAGATTGCAATTGGTGGCATGCGAAGGTTCTGGACAACAACATCTGGTCAAGCTGGTATGCTTCCACCCAGTCAAACCAACGTACCTCTTCAACCTTGGACGCTAGCAAAACACAGGCAGCTATGAGGATCTGAAAGCACATGCATGGGGTCAAGCAAGCAGCACAAACAGACCCCGCAATGGTTGAGCCTGGACGCGATGGCACGAACGCTTGGGTTTTGAAATCACTGCGCCCACCGGATCGCTAGGCCTGCTTTGAGCCTCCAGCAGGCCACGATGCCGGAAGTAGTGTTGCATGTACGTGAGCGCTGATGTTGTTGCGCGACCAGGAAAGCGCAGCAAGGATGCAGTGCCTCGTAAAATGCAGACCAGCGTTATATCGTTGAGCGCCGGCATCATTGGAACTGTCCAGGTTGCAGCCGACGTTGGCGCTCTGACACAGAACACCCTGACTGATTGCAGCTGCATGGGCAGAGGTGCGCATGCATGTGCGCCATGTGCTTGCATGAAGTGTCTGCTCGTTCGTGACTTTTGCTGGTTTCCATGCAAGATAATACTCATCAAGAAAAAAGGGTCCACTGGTCAGTAAACCCTGGCGAGCTACAGGCGGGCAGCCGGGCTGTTGAGTGCTTGGGTGCGTGTCCTCAAGATTCAGCTATATAAGCTGGATAGTGTGGATATGCCGTGATGGCGAGCTGTCATGCGTTGTGTGGCATAACGAGGTTACATTCCGGCAGCATCGTACGCGTGACTACTTGTTACCTGTGTAGGCATCCAGTGGCACTGACACAGAAGACACTAATCTGATCACACTGGCTCGCAGAAGCCTGCCCATGGAAGCTATCCAGTAAACGCGCAAACCAACGAGCTCGTCCCACAGACGGCACCGCCAACAGCAGCACTAGTTGCACGCATCATAACATAAAACATGCAAGGGAGCGGCACGCCATATCCTCCCAAAGTCAACCCATGCCTACACATGTGGCATATGTGAGATGTCTGTATCTCTCCAAGCCCTGCCAGAGCGGTCAGAGCAAACCACAGCTGCTGTCTGCTTTGGGGCTGTCACGCGCATATGCATGCCCCATATGCCCCTCGCTTCCAAATGATTAAGTCCATACAGCAGCTGTTGTAAGTGCTCAGTGGCTTGGGGCTGCGGCCTAGCCATCAGAATCTCCGGATTTCTATGTCCTTGCATAACTCCAGTGACCGTGCAAGCGTCAGCCCATGCAAGTGTAGCCTGTGCTTCAGCGCATCCATTCGACCTGCTTGCTCTGGTGTGCGGGGTCCCTTGCATCTCCACGCTGCTCGCGAATGCGGTTGAGGGCGGGCTTCAGGGAGAAGGTGCGCTTCATCCATGCGCCAAAGCGAACTGCAGAGGGCATGGGTGAAGCACAGATCAGCAGCATGCCAAACACCAGCGGAGGGTGCACACACATGTGGTATGCCAAATGAGATCCTTTGCAGGGCGGTGGTGCATGGTAATTGGTGCTTGCAAACACGGGTGCAGGCTTGGAGTGCAGCTCAGCTGCAACCAGCCGTGCCAGCCATGCATTGTGCGCTACGAAATGGGGCCTGATAATGCATGCTGACGGCATGCACATCCTGTGGCCCAGCACACCTCGTCCTTTCAAATCACTACCAGACAAACACACTCATGTCAACCACACACACTTCACTAATCGCAATTAGACAAACGACGTGCATGCTCCAGACGCCTCATGTGTACGCTTTAACTAAGTGCGTAAAATGTCCGGCTGCAAATACGGTCAGTGCATGCAAGATAGGCCCTCAAATCACACCAGAAAGTGTTATGCCTGTTGCACACCTTCCGGGGTCCTGATCATGGGTAGCAGCAGCTTGACGTTCTTGGCTGGCAGCCAGTCGTACAGCCCCTGGCCCCACACCAGGGTGTTCTCATCGATAACGCCCTGAACCCAGCAGTCCTTGAGTGTGTGTAGAGGGCAAGGGCCCCTGCAAGTACAAGGCAGGCAATGACAAAGTTGTGTGGCCCGGCAAAAAAGGGTTGCATGGACGTATGGAATGGCTTAGATTGACCACTGTTTAGGACATGCAGCATGAACATGCTGAGCTTGATAATCGCAATCGTCGTAGGCAACCGCTGGCTTGATGCATGGCCATTCCATCCATGCCCAACTCACCGTGGGTTGTTCATGCGGTCCCGGTAGTACCAGATGTTCTTGCGCAGGAGCATGCGCTGGTAGTTGATCATCTCCAGCTGATAGTGGCTAAGCATGATGCGCTTGGGCTGGGGCCGCAGCTTTTGAGACCATGGCTGGCTGGGGTCTGGTCGCACATCGTCTACGGGGTTCTTGATGCTCATGTCAAAGATGTTGGCAAGCTCGCTCAATTCCCTCCTCTTGGACTCTTCACGAAGCCTGATGGATGAGGCAGCAGCTAGGGATTGCTGCGATGGGCCCGACACAGCCACATCCGCAATGCCAGGAATGAGCTCTGCTATTCTCCGATCCATATCCACATTGCGCTGCTGCTCATTTGCGCTGCTGCTCTGCGTGACGGCTGAAGTTGGCACTTTTTTGTGCACGCGGATTTTTCTTGTGGTTGAGCCACTGGGTCCAGCCCCATCGTCCGATCCTGCCATGCTCGTCAGTGCAAATGGCAGGCTCGCGTACAAAGGGTTTCGTTCTTTTGTCTGGCGGTGCAATCGCAGCCCTCCCGCAGATCAGCAAGACGAGCTTACGACTGGCGGACGCATGAATTTGCTTGTTGTGCGGACAGGTCCAAAGGTCAACTTGCTTTCACGTGCGGATAACTGAATTCAGGTTCCCATCTGATTTGGATTGCAGTTGCCTCCTGCCACACTGTGTGCTGCTTTCACATGTGTTATAGGTCAGGCACCAGGTCAGGCGTAGGATGCGCCCACTTTTTCAAATTGGGCTTGGGTGACAGGTGGGTGTATTCGCTTCGTGTCAGCTACCTGGATTTCCCACCTCACCCACAGAGTGACAGCCAGTTCCAGTGCAGCACAACCTGTAACGCTGCCTCACTGCTGACCGACTCAAACTTGGATTCTTAAGAGTTGACAGTAGGCTGGCTGGCCGCGTTCGTGTGTGACTTCGCGATGCGGATGTAAATCCTGCATTCCGAACTGCCAACCCAATCCAGGGAGCCTCATAGGGCTTGATGCATGTGCAGCCTCCCATCTAATCTTTTTGAACTGATACTTGGTTCCGCCCTGGCTGCCACTTCTTGCGTGACTGGCCCGGCCTCCTGGCCCTTCTTACGTCCCTTTCTCTACTCGTGGCCTTAGCTTAGGCGGCTCACTCCTGGTTTGCCTTCAGTTGGCCTGCCTTGCCTGCTTTGTTCCCTGCGTTCGTTTTGTTTTCTTGCTCAGGGTACGCCAGGGCAGTGCCCATCCCGTTCCATGTCCGTTGATGGCTTCCCTTTTGTAGACAGATATATACTGATATTTACACGCAAAACCTTCAGCCATACCATTCTTCTGCAGCCGGAAAGTCCACTTCCATGTGTTAACACGCCATCCCGCGCTGCCCTGTTGTTTTCCGCTATACCACCGTGTCTGGTAGTCTGCGGTTATCTGCAGGTATCCATACACGCTGTGTCAACCTGCTGCAGGTATCCATACACGCTGTGTCAACCTGCTGCAGGTATCCATACATGCTGTGTCAACCTTCTGAATAAAGTTATTGTTATACAGTAAGCACAGGAACTGCTCATGTCACAATGGTCTTCTGACTGCATGGGAAACCTGTACATTCTGCCATTACAACAGCCCCACGAACTGATATCAACAGCCAGCAAGCAATTCATCACAACAATCTGTCTTTGTTTGCAGTGGGATCTGGCAGGCTAATGGCCAGCTACCCATACAGAGTGATCTATTGAATGCAGCGTAATACCCGGTCAAGCATGCCTACTGGCGCAAAAAGCGCTGCAAGACAGTATATGGTTCCAAGCTCAGCATCACTCCCTGATGCCATGGACTGATGATTGTAGCACTTTTAAACCCGGAAAAAGCGACAGAATGCCTCACTGCTCAACTCACACCATCAGACCCCCCTGCGGTGCCATCTGATGGTTAATGGTGCACAACAACAGTAGGTACAGCACATGTATGCATTGCCCGGTACAGCTTGAACAGCACGGGTCCGCATGATTCAATTCAACGACTATCATCTTACGCAAAAAGCGGTGCATTTCAGAAAGATCGGAGGCGCCTTCCGCATAATGAGCATGACCGCTGGGAAGGGTTGATGATGAGCACTGTGGGCGCTCCTCCCGATTGCTGAGGTGCAGGGCCGGATTGCTGGGGTGCAGGGCCGGATTGCTGAGGCGCGGCCTGAAGTGAAGTGCAAGGTGTCAAAATGGGGTAAGTGCAAGGTGGAACAGGGAGAGGACCAATCTTTGACGGTCAACCTACCTGTGTCGGTGGCTGCTGGCGCAGATCAATAATTTGAGGTTGGTTTGCCTGCCCACAGCATGTCAGCAAGCTGCGTCTGCCTGCAGTCGGCAGCGCGGCACGTGTAGAAGATTGACAACAACTTGCGGTGGGCGTTTGCGCTCGCCACGTTTGCGCTACCTGCGCTCGACGCTGCCTGCCTTACCTGCTGCTTCGCCGTTGGCGCTCGACCCGCACAACAGCAAGGCAAACACTGCGGTCACGCCAATCCATTGGCGCCGGGAGCGCTTCATCGTTTCAGCGATCACGCCGCTGTGCACGGCAAAACAACAGGGATTGCGGTTCAAAAAGGCGCTGATTCACGCAAAGCCCCAGGGTATCGCGTCTCTGACACATCCACTTGATAAGGATTTGTAGAACAGGCCTGACAGCCGTTTGTTTGCGTCAAAAGCTGCTTGCACCGTTGTTGGCTTCCTGTCAGGTGTCGCACTGGCCGCGGCACCCGCGGTAAGTCCGCAAGATACAGGACCTTCAACGCAGGCAGCTGCGGCTTCAAGGCAACTGCCAATTCCCAGGCACCTATCCTTACTGAGCGTACATCCTCAAGCCATGAGGTGATGAACTTCAAAAGGTATGCATCTTACATGCTTTATTTAGACGGTTCCCAGTTCATTTAAAACAATTGTCTAAGTGCAGCACATCCAATACCATTGTCTCACAACTGCTGATCGACAGCAACTTGAGATCTTTGGGGTGGACAGTACGCTGGATCGCCGCTTTTATGTGTGGCTCCCACGACGCCAACGTGTGGGAAAAAATGTTTGCCAGTTCAAAGAACAATGCAATATATAACATTCCTGAGAGCCGACATGGGAACTCCTAAACTTTGTAAGCTCCTTTTTTCAACGAACCAAATTTGTGACAGCACTGCCAGGTTCCGTTTTTGGAACACTTGGTGGCGACTTACCTTACCTCTGAAGCCAACTAATCACACAACGATAGTAGTGTCTTGACATGTAGGCACTTTGCACACTGTTTAGTCAATGCGTCAGACACCTTGAGCGTCATCAACGAGCAGTACATTCGCATCCTCAACCCCTGGTCGACATCAACAACGGCGGGTGTGAGTCAAGCCACGTTGCGGACCAGTTTATAATGCTGTCTAGTTCTTGTTCTCAAATGGTCCTCACAGCACTGGTGATGTGCTGGTGATGTGCTGAGGAGACTTGCTTGTCCGTCTATACTTTGTCTATCCTGGTCGACCTTATCTTCAAGCGGATGTACTGGCTCCTGCAGTGCCCTAGGGGCAGGAAAACCCTGGCGTTTACGTCCGCTGTAGCACACACTGTTGCCGCGCTTGTTGCACCGGCCTGCAGAACAGCCTGCTTTGTTGATAGTGTTGTTGTGTGCCTGCACACCGGTACCTCGGCTGCTCCATGCAGACACCTTCACGCTGTATGACAGCCAGAACACCAAGTCCGAGGTGGTAGCCCGCTACACCTACCTCTACGAGCTGGTGGATGGCAAGTGGCTGATCGCCTACCATCACTCCTCCGCAATGCCTGAGCCACTGCTCAAGTCACAGATTGAGGCAAGTGCTGAGGTGCAAACATGTGCTGGTGTGTTTGTCACCACCATCCCCTTGCACTGAGCTTGGATGTGCACTGCACAGACGATTGTCACATCAATTATCTTGTACACAAATGTGCCCACCATTGCTCACCTCCACACGCCATGCACGCGCTCCCTGCAGTGGACTTTCAAGAAGTGGGCTGCAGCGCTGGCCACCAAGGATCTCAAGCAAGTGGCCGCCCTGTACGCCAAAAATGCAGTGCTGCTGCCCACTGGTGCGTTTGCAGCAACTGAGCAGGGATTGTTTCTAACACACAGCTGACCAGTCCTGCCCTGCTGACCTGCCTGTTTCTGCAGCTTCTGCTACAGCTTGTGCGTGTGCCCCTTTACTCATGCTAGGGCGTTGGCCGACTCGGTGTGCTTGCCCCCTGCAGTTTCGAACGTGCCCCGCAACACCCCTGAGGTGATCATTGACTACTTCAAGTCCTTTGTGGCCAAGGACCCTGTACCAGTAATCAACCAGGGCAAGGTGGCTGCGCTGGGACCTGACGTCGCCATGTATGTCGGTGATTACACGGTGCGTGGCTGAGGCATCCGAAATGTTTGCAAGCCAGTCTGGCTGATGCACTCCACATGCATTTCACACACACTTCACATCTGCATGTGCCTCTCGGCCACCGGCCAACAAGCCTTGTTGTTGTTGTGCCAATTGCATTCTTCATTTCCTGGTGCTTGCATGGCATTCAGTCTGTGTTGTCCTGTCTGCTGCTCGCCGAACGCCCTTCCTCTGAACCCAATCCTGTTTATTGCATGCCGTTCTCCTTCAAGGACAAGTCTACTGTGACAAGGCGCTTCAGCTACACCTACAAGAAGTATGGCAACGACTGGTTGATCACCGACCGTCACTCTTCTGCAATGCCAGAGCAGCCCCTGACGCCTGCCAACACCTTCTGGTAGACAGCATAATCTACGCAACAACCAAAGTAAAGAGCAGTTTGACATCGTGCATGGGGAAACAAAATGAGAACAGCTGCCTTGATGAGAACTTGCTTTCTGAATGTCAGAGACGAATTGATGCAAAACTGCTTTGACCTTGACTTTGGCGGCTCCGTCCTGTTTTGCTTTGGGTTGGCCTGCCTTGCCTGCTTTGTTCCCTGCTTTCGTTTTGCTTTCTTGCTCAGGGTAGGCCAGGGCGGTGCCCATCCCGTTCTGTGTCCTCTGACGGCTTCCCTGGTGTAAATACATGTATGCAAAACTGCATGCTCAATGAAGTGCCTACGTTTGTATAGGAGGCAGGCATGTGGCAGGAACCTGAAAAGATCCTCGTCCAAGCTCCTTTCAGACAAACACAAGGAAGTTTTGAGACCAATTTTGTCCAGTTCTTCAACAACATGTAAATGTTTTATACTTGTTTTATATACGTTGCACTTGCAGCACTTATAATGATGCCAACACGGTACTGGTATCGTGCTGTCTTGTCAGGCTTGTGCTTCTGCTGATGATAACGAGGGTGACGCTTCTGATTATTTTCCTCGTACGTCGGACGAAGAACACATTTCATAGCAGCGATGACATAGCATCGATGCGATGTCGTTAACCTGCACTCCGCCAGTGCTTGCTGCTTGCCTTGCTTTACTGCGCACTCTGCACCTTGGTTTAGTGCACGTTTGAAGACTCCTACAGCCTGAAGGTGTCTGATGTGCTGAGGACGAATTTGCGAACCACCAGGTCTGAAAACACATCATCAACATCTCATTTGCATCCCACATGAATTGTCCCAGAACTGGCAAACATGTTTTTTTTATGCCTTGCTGCTTTGTTAAGCGATCAAATCAAATTCGCTGCTTGATGGATCACTTGCTTACTGCCCAGCCTTGTAATGGTGATGATGATGGTGATTCACCTACACACACTCCGGTCCCTTGAGGGAGTCAAGCTACCCTATGTCTGAGAGCTGAGCCTTCACAGATATGACAGATATGTAGACTAAGATATGACATATATGACAGAAGGTTACAGTTATTAGATATACGTAGACTAAACCAGATATCTGACACCCTCAGCAGTCACAGATTTTGGGGTTGACAAAGGCATTGGGGTTGGGCCCAGGTATCTGATATTTGTGTCCGTTGCAGACATCTGACATCTTGGATATCTTGGTGCTGCACCAAGCTCGGTGCTGCAGGTTGTGCCGAGCTTGAATGGACAACACTCCACAGCTCAGCTTGGTACACTGTTGAGCGACTAGAGGCCATAATGGGCCGAGAATTTGTAGTGCCTGCATTCGATGAAGAGTCTTCTAAGTTGGTGAGTGCCTCTCCCAAGCTGTTCTATACTTCAGTCTTTGTTACTGACCAGTGGCTGACTGGGCACCACAGTTGGGCATGTCATGTATGCCTTAACTTGATCATCTTCAAACAGTGTCTTTTACACGTGATATACCATGCATGTAGGCATCAAGCAGAGTGTATGTCATGCTAGAACGAGCAGAATCGGCATGTTTTGTAAAACTACTTATTAGCTGGTTAGGCCAGCTGGTTAGGCCTTTGCAGTTAGCCGGCTTGGTTAGGCCGGTTGAATCCATTGGTTAGACCCTGTCCTAACCGTCCCCTAACCGCCCTAACCCCGGATGCCTAACACTCTCCAACGTTCCGACGTATGACGACAACTTCACATCTCACATGGCTGACAAAATCATTTGTATAATCCATCGCGAGAACAGATCTACTACACATTTCGGCTGCAGATGAATGGCATGGCTGAGGAGAGTATACCGTTCAAAATCCTGACTAGGTTGCGAACTGAAAAGTCTCTCAAACTACAGGTTAGGCTCGCAAAACCAACTGAATGTTGCGATTGTGTCAGCTAATTTGCCTACTAGACTAGTTACGCTCGCATAGACATATTGGATTTGCCCAAGAAGGCTCTAGCTGCAGCTCCCAATGGACATACTTGCAAGGCAATTGGAGACCAAAGGGATGACAGCTGCCCAAATTGCTCCTCAGAGAAACCCAACAACTGTATCGAAAGCCAACAAAAACTCCTCACAACACCAGATGTCTACTAGTACTAAGCAGACTACTACTAAGCGCACACTCCTACAAAGCTGGTCTGATACATTCCATAACCACACAGTGCATGCTTCATGCAAACGCTTCCCAGTCCATACCTAACCAAACGAAAAGGCAGATGCCAATCCTAGGATGAATTGGTGGCCAGTGTGGTCCTGGGCAAGTGTTCAAGTGTTCGTCGATTATTTGTACATGCTGAATCTGTTTGAGTGTACATCAATTGTTTGTGCATGCATATATGCTGAATCTGCTCTTCATAAGAACGGGTCATGCCAAAAAATGGCTCCAACGACAAACGGCTACACCGGCAGAGAGCATCGGAGTTTCGGACGTCTGGGTGACACTGAAGCGGCAAAAGTGCTGCTCAAGTGGCAAGCAAGCATTTACCCTCTTCTCGACTCAAACGACTCAAACAACTCGAAGGGTCTTCAATGAGCGCGCTCACTCAAAAGCAACGATTCATAAAGGTTCAGTGAGAATAAGGAGATAGTGATACTGGCACTGTGCCTCTACTGAAGCTGCTGCACATCAGCGGTTGTCCATCAGCAGAGTGCAACTGTCTCATCAGCTTGCTGCTCGCCAACCATCGACCTACGCTCTCTTCTGATACTGCACACTGCACTAGCTGTCATCATCGTCATCGAGCAGCGGATTGGTTGCAGTCAGTCGGTGCCGCCCTGCAAGCGGGTTGCTGTTGGCGGTTGCCGCGCCCACGTTATCAAAGGGGTCATCAAACGCCCGGTAGAGGGCCCGCTGGATGGCCCGTCCTCGCGCTGCCTCCATGTTCGCCCGAGCCGCGGCACGGTGCACGGCCACCTTGGTCTCCGCCGTCTCACCTGCGCAGAAATGAGGCAGGTTGGGACAGGTTGAGTGTCGAGTCTCGAGTCCTGCTACTATTGAATCTTGTTTTCGTGTAAGAATGTTAGTCAACGGCCAGGACACGCACAGCTGCGGTCAAAGACTATCCAGTTCAGGCTTGAGCTGACAGAATCCAGTGAAGGTGTTCGCAACAATGTTTAACTGTCAGCACGATTGTTTGCGGCCACGGCCTGCCAGGTATCAGCATGGCCAGGATTCATCAGACTCGGATGAAGATTTTGTACCCAAAGTCCACAAGCTGCATGACACACAGCTCTTCCAAAGGCCATGATCGGGTCAACTCAATAGTCACTACTAACCATAAGTACACGTATGCTGATTCTGCACAAGGAATTTCCAAGGTGAGCCAGTGCCCATTTCCTGTTCCCAGAGTTTGTCCGTATCTGTCCTGTCCTATGTCAGTGCTACATGTTTTTAATCCCTCCCACCCTGTCCGGCCACATTGGACCTCCCGCCCATCCCTATACTAAGCTTTTTAACGATTACTTCAGCTCTTCCTTGCTAGCGCATGTCCTGCGGCCTCTTCAAGCCCTTTCACTCCGCCTTACCTGCCAGTTCTTGTTCCACTATCTGGGCGATGCGGGCCTTCTTAGCTGCGCGCTCCTCGGCAGCGCCCTCTCCTCCAGCCCCTGTCACCCCTGCTCCGCCTGCAACCAGCCCACCCAGCCCAGCCTGCGCCCTCCCCTGCTCCTGACGCACCACCACCGGCCCTGCCTGCTTCACAAACCCTATGCCCTGCGCGCCGGGATTCCGCACTGCGTTGATCGGCACAACTCGGCCCTGCTCCTCCGAGCCTAGACCTCGCCCTTCCCGCCACCCTGCGGCCTTCAGCAGACGATAACCGACGTTGTCGGCTTCCAGGCGGGGCAGGCCGCGTCCATGTGCTCCCTGTGCAGCATGTGCGCCATGTGCTGCTTGCCATTGTGCCTCCAAAAGAGCTTCAGCTGCTGCTAACCGTGTGCTGCCGCCGCTGGCAGGAGGAAGGACGATAGGGTTGCTTCTAACTGGACCGAGGGGTGGGCCAGGCCCGTCGCCTGTGGCACTACTAGAGGGGCGTGTCTGGGAATCAGGACGGTAGTTGCTCATGTCATGGACTCCGGACGACCGGAAACCGACATACCTGTGAGTGCCAGTGCGATGCATGCATGAGATCAGCAGGCAGCACGGCATGACTCATACATCAGGAGCAAGACAAAAGAAGGGGCATAAGTGAGTGCTGCTGTGCGCAAAAGCTTGTATCGAGTCCAACGTCCTTGTAGCAGAGACATCTTGTAGACCATGCAGCCATGTAAACTATGCAGAAGCAAACGCATAAGATGCCATCAACTGGGAATGTTGTCCTGCACACGCATGCACACGCATGCACACCATGCGTCCTATCATCAAACAAAGAAGGCGCAGCACAGGCAGTGTTTGGCCACATCTACTAGACTGATGCAGCGGCTTCTGCGATAGCCTGACATCATGACGTCCTGCATCAGCTTTGCTGGCTGAGCTGATCCTAGAACTGATAGAATGTGCATGGTGGAACGCCACATGAATGCCTCTTACACAGGAATATGAGCATGTTCCTGACTAACTCACTTGACCGTGGCTGCAGGCGAGAGATGGGACATGGAGGGTTGCTGGGGTACGGGCTCCTGAACGCTGCCGAAAATTCCATCTGAAGCTGCCCCAGTCCCAGCAGCTGAAGCCTGCTGCGACCATGCTGGCAACCCTGAGGGAAGCTGAACCAGACGAGCATAAAAAGAGGAGACCTGCTCTTGTGATGTGTCCATGCTAGCCAGGCAGTGCAAACAGCATCAAAAGGCACTATATCTTCTTTAAACGACCTTTCGCTTGCAGTATTGACATCCAAACCGAGTGGGCAGGCGTTGCAAAATAAAACCGCCACCCGCACCGCTCACGTGGCGAGTCGCAGTGGCCAAAGCTCGATGTGCTGCATGGCGTTGGCCCTCTTTCCCGGCGCCTGAGCAAGATGGTGCGCATCTCCGTGCTGGGCGATGCCCTCAAGACCATGTACAATGCGGAGAAGCGGGGCAAGCGCCAGGTGCTGCTGCGCCCAGCCTCCAAGGTGGTCATCAAGTTCCTGCAGCTGATGCAGAAGCACGGCTACATTGGGGAGTTTGAGCTGGTGGACGACCACCGCGCGGGCAAGATTGTCGTCGAGCTGAACGGGCGGCTTAACAAGTGCGGTGTCATGTCTCCTCGCTACGACATTGGGCACATTGAGATTGAGGCCTGGGTCGGCCGGCTGCTTCCTTCCCGTCAGTTTGGCGTCATCGTCCTCACAACACCAGTTGGCATTATGGATCATGAGGAGGCCCGTCGCCAAAAAGTTGGTGGCAAGGTTCTGGGCTTCTTCTACTAAGCTGGATCGCTGCAAAATCATCAACAAGCCCACAGGTGAGCAACGCGGCAGACGGGCACTGTTCCAGCCTTTCGCTTAAAAACGACTGTACAGCCCCAGTCTCGCAGCGAAGCAGCGACCAGCTACACGCGGAGAACGAGCTGAATTTTGAGTTGCAGTCTCCAGCCATGTTTTGGTCCGGGCAGCTGCTGGTCGGCGGCTGTCTATTGTGTCGAGCCCAGGACACACCAAGCCAGACAGCATGATAGCAACATGTTTGCTTGGTTTCTTCTTGCTTGAAACGTGGCGGCCGGGCCAGACACCCTCGCATGTCCTTGCTGGCTATCAAGATCTGCTTCTGCCATGCCACTAGGGCTGCATTCTGAGCACTGCTTTATGTTTTTGGACACTGCAACGCAGGCAAAATGGGCTATGGAAGCATTGGCTGGCTGCTGCTTTAACAGCCACGAGGCTCAGCTGCTGGCGCAGGCAACAACTCATGGTGCCGCAGCATGCTGACACGCTAGTCTGCAGCACAGCAACCTGCATGTCAGCCGCATCAGCAGTGGGAGCAGAAGTTGATGCAGACGCTTTTACTGGGTGTCCCAATTATTTGGGTTCACGATTGCATAACCTGCTGAGTGGTATTCACCATATGCACGCCAACCCATGTAATGTCGTTTGCGCAACTGGGCACGTGTCCATCTGGTCAATTCATGTCCAGTCAGATCCATGTGTCAGCATGCTAGGGGTTCCATAGTAATGTCCGCGGCTCAGCACGTCAACTCACCATTCTGTGTCAGTCCACATGTCACAACTTTCGCCCCGCACTCCTGAAGGCATAGCTCGCATAGATCAGTGCCTGCGCATCGCAGTGCTGCTCCTGATGCAGCTCAGCTGGCAGTAATTGTGCTCTGGTCATGCCCTGGCGGTCTTGAACAGCGCTGCAGCTTCAGCATGGTACTCTGGGACAGCCACACGTAGCAGATCAAACTGCACACAACCACTTGATAGCTTTCATAATCAACAGCAGACTGATGTAGTTGTGGTCTGAGGAAGAACACGATACAGCCACTTCACGATGCAAGAGAGACTTTTGACCTCGCAAATACGGTGTCTCATCTGACAAATTGTCTCAGATATCATGCTCAGATTGTGACCATGATGGAGAAACAGCGGAGAGACTGTTGTGATCACACAGCTGGATACAAGGCAAGAGGAGCCTTTCCTGTCTTCCAGTGTTAAACCCATCATGGCTTGTAGGTGCAAATGCGAACCCAAAGAAAAAACTGTTATGATCACATTACAAGGAGGGAGTGCACACCATGTAGCGCGTCCAACGCAAATCTATATCAAGTACTTGCGCAAATTGCAAAAATTTCTCCTAGTTGGCTTGTGGAGCATGGCAGGCCACCCGTTCTGGCGTGCAAACAGCAGCCGCATGAGCAAGGGGAAGGACAGGGGCTGGAGCCGCATCAGCTAGAGGCAGAAGGGGCCCTGAACAATCCGGCGAACTATGAGTAGCATTGCACAGTCCACACCAGCCAGAGAAGCAAGGTGCACGTGACGTGTATGAGATAAATACTTTTTGCAGGAAGGATGTGTGGTAGCTGAAGACCAGTTGCGACTCATCGCTCATTCACACTTCACTGACATTTGACACCAGCTTAAATCTTTGATTGCAGTATTCTGGTCATCTAAACCAATGTTGTACGTCTTAACTTGTGAGGGGATGACCAAAGTTGTGATTGTTGTAAATTCGACCTTTGACAAATTTAGCTGGTCACACTATCTTTGCTTTCAACGGAATGCTTTTGGAAGGTGCTTTGTGCCTGTCAACAGTTGCCATTGTGAGGGTTGCCATTGTACTAGCTCTGACACTGACCCTAACCCTGACAGTCTTTCAATTCATGCCATTTACATGGCTTACGGGATGCTTTCGGAAGGTGTTCTGTGGGGTGATGGCCACAAGGGCCTAACCACCCCTTGCTGGCACGGTCAGATTCCCCTTTATTAGGAGAAATTTTTGCAATTTGCGCAAGTACTTGATTTGCGCTGGTGTGCACTCCCTCCTTGTAATGTGTAACGGCATCGGTAAGGTTACAATCAGCATGATGCACAACAGGCGAAGTATCTGATCAATTTTGCTTGCTCTGCACAATATGTCATGGCTATGATGCCATCCGAACAGCAGCTTTCAGCACTGTATAACACCAGTACCACACCCCTGCCTTATGGTTATCGCCTGGCACACTGCCGCTTGACGTTCCAGGTGCGCGAGGAGGTTGATCTTCACATCATGTCCACCTGGTCAACCTTGGCTTGGAACACCGGACATTGCACAGACAGCCTGGCCCAACTGCACCAGGCAGTCTCAGCTGCCACGCTTGCCAAATGTAAAGAGGCTTGTGCACCTGGCGTCCACGGTGGTGTCCCTTCTGCTGCCTGTGGCTTCCAAGTGTTGCTGGTGGCCAAGTGTCATTGCCTCTGCCTTGTCAGGCTGCCATGTCACGTGACGTTGGAAAGCGATGACTTTTGTCACTCTGTGTCGCAGTGCTGCTTCCTGGTCTCCCGTGTGCTGCGACTCTCAGGCATCACCTGACAGTTACAGAGACATTCTGCCACGACAGGCACCGACCACGATAGCAATCTAAGCGTGAAGGTGTGACTCACTTAGCGTGGTATTCGCACGCCCACGTACTTGGCCATGATGTACTGAAGGCAATTTAAAGCAAGCACCTTCATTCCGTGCTTGCCTGGCCCAGTGATGACTGGATTCGACCGGCAGTACATTAGACGACGGACACATAACCTAAAAAGAAATATTGACAGATATCGAACAACGGTCAGCTGTGCTTATCGAGGCATACACTGCACAACTACACAGCGCGCAGAGTCGAGGCTTTGCAGGCTGTTCTGCTGAGGTGCATGGGCATCCATCCACATGAAGGGTTGAAGATGAGCAAAACACCAGAGCAACACTACTGAAGCAACACAAAATCTACAAGCTTCAATGATACTGGTGCTGGCGTAAAACCAATCCAGGCAGATAGAACAGATAACGTATGTTGATGGTGGCTAACCAGGTAACCACGTGGAAAAACCACGCATGGTAGAAGCCTTGCAAACATTGGCAACCCATCAAAAGCATAACCACGCACTGGTTCAATGTGTGGGAAAACAAGACTATTCCGCTTGCAATACAGCAAACTTTACCACGAAGCGTGGACCCTCAAATCAAAGGGATTCTTGAGCAATATGGAGAGATTTCCATCTCTATATGCTTCCGCCACACACACGTCAAGCAACACCTGCTCAAATCCAAGTCTGTTGGGTCTATCATGCTTGAACCCCAACCGCTTTGGTTAACACACCGTCAGCCTAACCCACCGCCGCCTGTCTAGCATTCAGCAGCAAAGCGGTCCTGATGTGTGCGAGCCACTTGCCCGCAGGGGATTCAAATTGTTGAATCTGATATGAGGTGCTCGTCAAAATGACGTGTTACCCGTGCGCTTGCCAGGGGATAACACGGGGCGAAAGATAGAAAATATCCTGCCATCAATGGCCGGCACGACCACAACACACGTGGACGTATATACCGGCACCGGCTAATGCTACATGAATGCCTGCACTGCAAGCCTCACTTGGTCCCACAGACCAAGCGATAATGGGCTGTTCCGATGTCCTGGCATGTATGTAGTCGAGTCACCAGCGCACAAGCAACACTTCTATCAGCCACACAGCCCATGTCATCATCCAGCAATCCGCACACAAGAATACGCATGGCCACTGTGTGACTAGGGAGACACAGTCACGTCATCTTGTTATAAGACTACAATTGCGTGATGCCTGAGCCCTGGTGGGTATCTACCACTTGGCAGGTGAGACAGAATTTTAGAATTTTGCTACGAAACAACCAGTAAAAGCTTTCCCAGGTGTTCCGGTACAGTGCACTCTTCAGAAAAAAATCCACAATGCAGCCACAGCAACCTACGAATCATCAAATCAAATCTTGTTTCCTGACGAGAGGCAGGTTGCAACATCATCATCCATGTAGACACGGACTTCAACCTGCAACGGATAGGCAGAAGCGTGTCTCTGACATGTACAGGCTGCAGCCATTGTCAAAGCAAGACGAGTTCGCCCGCATGCAACTTGCACGCACTCCCAACCAGCCTTCGCTTTAGCCAATGGGCCGTGCAGCGTCGCAGCTAGAGCAAGCCACATGTGTGAAGAGTACAGTTTTTAACGTGGAGCCTGGCCACCTGTTAATACTCTTAGTACCACCCAGCTGATTGTGAAGAGCTGATTGCGCAATATTCGTGCTCTGTTGTCTGCCCCCTTGAACCATCGTATGATATCTGCAAGCTGAGGATTGGCATTCCATTTCACACGAGGCATTTCGTGGCAGCCCCCACAAGAAACTCATTGTGCGCTTCAATACCTTCCCATGCCCCGGAACCCATGAGATGGAGGCGCAACTACAGGGCCCTTAGTGACCCTCGCGTAGATATAGTTGACCATGAACGCCAAGGCTGCACACAGCAGCACAGCCAGTATGTGCCACATGTACTTAGAGCCTGTCCGGTACACCGCTTTACCGACAGCCTTTTGTGCCCTTCGGAGGCCCTGTCCAGGCGCTGCCACCAACTGCTTCAACTCCCTGCCAATCTGCAGCGATGTCTTGGGCCGCTTCTGAACAGCGACGGGTGTCAACTTGGCCGTGTTTACACGGTTGCGGGCTGCTGCTCCATTGCTGCCGGCGTTCACGCTGCTGCTCCGCAGTGACTGCACCTGGCTAGTCACAGACACAGCATCATCGTTAGCCTCGCTGTAGGAGGATGCCCGGGCCGTCTGCCGCCCTCCCTTCTTGCCTCCCCGCTTGCGCATGCCCTTCTCCGCACCCGCCTTGCTCAGGCTCATTGTCGACAGCCCCAGTGTCGCCAATGGAACGCCCTCGCCTGTGCCTGATGCAGCTGACATGGAATCAGCCGAGTCCGTCACACCCCGGCTGTTGCCTGGCATGACCATTTCCACTGGCTCACTCCATGCACCATGGCCTGCACCCTCCATGCCAGCAGCACGCACACGTATGGCGTAGCGTAGGCCTGGTAAAAGCTCCTCCCATGCATAGGAAGTCGCCTTGCCAACCACCTTCCGCAACTCATGGCCATGACCCGATGCCACTGGCACTGCATGCAGCTCATATGAAGCCACTAGCGCTTGTGAGGCACATGACGAAGGAGCCTGCCACTGTAGCTGCACTGCATGAGCGCTTTCCTCGCCGTTGCTGCACGCAGGCGCTAGGCAAGCAACTAGGCCCTCTGGTGCCCCAGGGGGGGCCAGTGCTGTGGTGAAGGGCTCCTCTGCACTGACCGGACCCCAGCCTGCTGCGTTAGAAGCGGACACTCGAAGGAGGTACCGGCAGCCAGGCCGCAGGTCAGGCACCCGAACTGCCATATCAGGCCCGCAGTAGAGTTCCTCCCACTCAGGGCCTTGAGGCACAGGTTCCTGCTTGAACTCCTGCTCCTGCTGCTGATGTGTAGCAGGTGCTGATGTGGCATCTGTTGTGTACCCGTTTTCCTGTGGCTGCTGTCTCAACGCTGGCGAAGGTGCTGGCGGTGCCATTGTGCGGGCTGCGGAGGGTTCCAGACATGCCATCTCCAGACGATAGTCAGAAACCTGTGCACCATTGCTATCAGATGGCTCTTCCCATCGTACTTTGACCTGTGTGGCTCCGCGCTGTGTCAGCATCAACCGCAAAGGTGCACTGGGCGGTGCAGGTTTGGTGCTTGCGGTGGTAGCAGTGCAGTATGGCGACACGCCACAAGCATTAGCGGCCCGGACCCGGAATGTGTACGCACGGCCCGGCTGCAAACCAGAAACCAATGCACAGCATTCGCCACAGCCCACAGTGGCCACCTGTTGCCAGCTGCTGGTGTTGCTAGCACGACCATTGGCTGCAGCTGCTGCTGCGCCACTCGCCATCATGTCTACCGTGTAACCGGTGATCACAGAGCCATTGTCCGACGCAGGCGGTTGCCAGGTAATACTGACAGCGGTTGTCCCGGCAGTGGTTGCAACAGCTGCTGTTGGTGCACAAGGTGGTGCTGGTGCGGTAGTAAGGGCAGTGACGGGGCTCCATCCGGCCTGCCCCACTGCATTAGCCGCAGCGACCCGCAAAAGGTACCGAGTGCATGGCTGCAAGGAAAGCATCTCCGCCTGCATCGCCGGACCCCGGTACACCTGTTGCCACGGCCCCGCTGACAATCCCGCGTGCTGTGGTGCAATCGGCGCCTGCGCGGGCTCACCACCCGCCTCCGCACCCTGCAGCCCCGGCAAATCCGCTGCAGATGTGCTGTGTGGAATCAGCTGCCCACCACTGGTCATTTGCCCCTGTACTGCCGCCTGAAGCACATACGCTGCTACAGGAGCACCTCGTGCGTCCGGTGCCTGCCAAGCTACCCGAAGCACTGTGCTAGTTGGCGGGGCGGCCAAGCAAGGTGGCATCATTGAGCTCGGGACATCTGGGGCAGTCCCCAGGACGCTCCATTCACCCCATGGCCCCGCACCCAGTGCATTGCACGCCTGCACTCGGAACTGGTAAGTGAGGCCAGGCTGCAAGCCCACAACCTGTGCCACCGGCTCATCGCCTCGATAGACAAGTACAGCGCCAAGAGAGGGCGAAGGTGGAACGGGGCTCGTGCCAGCCGCCTGGCCGGGGCGCACGCGAGGCAGCACAGGGCCTGTGTAGGTGCTGGGGGAGGGGGGCAGCAGCTCCACCAGGAAGGCGGTGACGCGCTGCCCACCATTGTGACGGGGCGGCTGCCAGGTAAGCGTCAGGCATGTCTGCATGCAGACAACATCATGACTGCGTGTCCACATGGTGCAAACCAGCATCAAAGCAGTCATGGTAAGAATAACAATGATAAAGCATCATGGCAGCAACGCAGACACTGGGGCAGCACCGCGCACAACAAGCAGCCAAGGCCCAGCAGCAATACCTGGTCCTCTCACCTAGTTCTCCATGCACATAGTTGATGCTTACACTACCTTCTGGCACGATACAGGCATACAGAACACACACACTCAAGTCCTACCATGCCCTGTGTTTCAAGGGGCACTCACCGTGCCTGCTTGCTGAATCACAGCTGCGCCCGGCGCCCCCGGCACATCCGGCGCTGTGACCAGGTCCACCGGCATGCACCAGCTGCCCCAGCCCGCCTGGTTGGCTGAACGCACTCGCACACGGTACGTGCAGCCCGGCTGCAGGCTGCTGATGGTGCAGGCTGTGATGCACCCCTCGAAGATCTTGAGCCAGTCTGGGCCCATAGACTCAACAGCCGCACGGGAAACAGCTTGAATCTCAACCTGTGCAATGAAGCAGATCGCAAGTGGTGAGCAGCAGCACGTGCTTGTTAAGATCTGTGCTTCTTGGCCAAGCAATACCCGGACTGATAGTAAAGTGGCAGTCAGTTGGCAGCGGGTGCCCTGTGCACAGCCATGAAGATTATCTGAGAACACAATGTGGCCATACAGGGACCAACGAATGCACATGAATGAAGGACATCGTGGCCAGCCATCCATGCATGCACACGAACGATTGTACACAATGCTACACAGCCGCTTGTCTTTGCATTAGTATGTTGTGCATAGCCATGCCTGTGCACACACCTGATGGGCCAGTACTGGTGAGCCTCCGTCATCTGCAGGGGAACCCCACGCCACAGTAGCCGACTGCTGTGTGATGGATGAGGTGGCAACGGCAGAGGGCAAACCAGGTGGACTGGCTGCGGGCGTAGCTAGACAGCTCTCACTCCAAAAGCTTGCGCCCTCCTGCGAGGGCAACCAACCACAAAACAAAAAACAATGTGCTGGAGCAACAGGCAAGCCGTGCTGGATTGATTTAAATGGTGCTAAAAGCCAGTGTCATCACAGGCAGTGCTCTTCACACGGCCAGGTAAGGGCTTGTGTGCAACTTGACTCACGTCATTTTCTGCCCGGAGTCTGAACCGATAGTGTAGGCCGCTGCGCAGGCCTCCGACCATGACTGTCTGCAGCGGCCCGGCGTACGCGAGCGTGAAGGTGTTGCTGACCTGTCCGCTCCGCTGGGCCGCCAGGGGTCCGCCCTCGTCCCGTTCCAAGACATAGTTGGTCACGGCGGCACCGTTGCCTGGGGGCGCTACCCATTGGAGCGTCACGCTGCTCTGCAGGTTGAGAGCAGGTTCAATACACAAAAACGTTTGATTCACGTGCAATTCAAGTCAGGCACTGATATGTCGAGCTAGAGGTTGATGGCAGGACTGAAACACATCGGTTCCTATGCAGGCACACACAGAAATGAGTTGCATGTTTGCAGCAAGGCTGCAGGTCAACAGTCTTGTACCGTGGATGCGCATCATCTCAACCCCGCTGTGAAAGCCTCACCTGTGTGCATGAGACCGGCCTGGGCGCCTCTGGCTGGGCCGGCACTGTCGCTTGCGTTGTGTAGGTTGCCACTTGACCTGGCTCGCTGAAGCCTACTGAGTTGCGTGACTGCACGTAAACAGACATTTGACACACTCATCTGCGGGTTGTGCACCTTCCATACCCATGCTGCACAGTGTCCCATGCGAGCAGACCAGCGCCTGGCACGCGATGCCTTGCCTATCGCTGATCTACCACTTCACTCACCAGCACCCAGAAGCTGTAGCGTGCGCCTGGTATGAGCTTGAGCACCTTGCAGCTGCGCTCCGTTCCCTGGTACACCTCAACAAACCCCTGCAGCAATGAGATTGATACAAGAATGGGCTCACATACGTGACACAGTACATGACCATGAAGCTACCAGAAACCATGCCGCTGGCAAAAACGAGTGCGGCGTACAGGCTGAACCAGTGCGCGAACACTGCATAGCCTGTGTTTAACACGAACCAGTGCACAAGAACTGCATCAAGAACTTGTACCAGTCATGGCTTGCACCACAAACCGTGCATGTGAGTCACCTGTTGAATGAAAGGACCATGTTTCACTTGCTCACCTGTGAATCACATGGGCCAGCCCATCCTTGTGGCGGAGGTGAAAGGAGCAGCTGGTATGTCAGCTGCATATTCTCCCCGCCTGGCTCATCTGGAACATTCCACTTGACCTGCACACACACCCCAAAGGACTCAGCATTCCTGCAACAGCCCAAAGGTCGGGCTTCCTGTCCCATTGGAACACCTAGCTCCTGTTCAGTTACATGCTCCTCATGTGGCTTCTGAAAACCTGGCCGTCATTTGCATGTGTGCCTCTGCATGCAGCCACACCTGCCTGATTGCCATGTCGTGTTGTCACAGTTGCAAATTCAGCGGGATGTATGCACCAGCTGCCAACTGTACCTCGTATGTGGTTGCGCCTATACATAAACCTTGAGACCCTTTGCATGGAACTCAAGTGCTGCATGTTATTCAGAATTGCATGGATTACACACCTTGAGATGCTTGCGATCACGCGCCACCAAGAGCGGTGGTTTAGCAGAACTGGGCACGGTGGGCTGTGTCTTGAATATTTGAGCAGGCGAGCAGCGAGTGGCAATGTCCCAAGCAGAAGTGTCCACATGCGACAAGTCCAACGTCACATTGATGCGCAGAGCGTATGATCTTCCAGGCCGTAGCCCACCAACCTGTAAGCACAACAGATGATATGATGGGCCAGGTGAGTCGGAACTAGTACCCATGCTGCACACGAATGTCATGCATGACACAGCCACCATTACTAGATCTGTCGCGCTGTTGTGATTTGTGTGGGGTTGGGAAAACACAGAGAGGACGCTCACACACACTCTGGCGTCCCATTCGTACCCCTTAACACCCCGTGTGCACCTACCTTCACCTCGGGCACCGTAACATCGCCACTGGGCAAAGGTTTCCATGCCTCGTCTGCAATCTGGGGTGTTCCGTCGGGGGTACGAAACGATGCTTCGGCCTGCGCTCAAATACACAACCCCATTACAACGTGCTCGTGATGTCATGGGATCTGATGGAGAGCTGACAAGGCTTGCGACAGCAAGTGCAGTGCAGGTGCTGCCGAGCAGGCCTTGCAATCCCACCATTCGACCGCAAAATTTGCATGGCGGTTGCAGAGTGGTGCTAGGACACTAACCCATTCGATTTGAAAGCTGTGTGCCACGATGCGAGGAACGGCAGCGTCCACAGGCGGCGAGACATAGCTAGGCTGGTCCCATTCTAGATGGGCAACGCTGGCGTCCAGGCTGAGGACACGCGGAATGGAACAGGATGCCACAAGCTTGACAATTTGTGGAACGGCTGTTCCGGGGGAAGCCTCAGGCTCCACAGGCACAGTCGGCATGGCTCCTGTAGACCTGACATTGTCGTAAAGCCTCTGCATTTCCGGTCCTGGGCTGCACGCCATGACCTTGGCAGTCATGAAGTCCAGGTGTCCCACAAACAGACAGTCCGTGACCGTTCTTCCTCCCGCACACCCCCGACTGAATTTTGTATATCGTGGCAGTGCTTGCACGTCGCTGGCACGCTCTGGCACTAGCCCATCAAAAACCGACACTTTAACAACTTTTACTCCCAAACGCGTCGATCCCTTGAGCTGTGATTCGCTGCAGGATCACAAGGTTAGAACCGAACGTCTCTGCTCTTGTGCCGTGCCTACAACGTTGTATTCGTTGTGGTCTGTCAGGACCTGCCCCGAAGGTACCGTGCCCTGGAGGTTGTTGCACCCGGGAATCTTTGTCCAAGGTCAATGAATGGTTGTCACAAATACAGACTGCAAACAAGGACAATACTGTTGATCCAACAACTGACAGCACCGTGCCAGCCACTCCACAATCACTCTCACTAGAGACGCCTCCTTCATTCTGAACCTGGAGGACCTTGAGCTCAGGGCTGTAACCAAAGGATGGGTGGATCTGCGTTCATCGGACGGGTGAGAGGGCAAACATGTTCTGTTTGGGTCTCGCACGACCTGGCTGCTGTTACACACCATGCTGCATGCTGCACGCAGGTGGTTTCCAACCGCATGCAGAAGTCTGTAGTGGTGGCAGTAAATTACGTTGTTTGGGTGCCCAAGTACAAGGTCTACGAGAAGCGGGTGTCGCGACACATGGTGCGGCGGCTGCCGGGGTAGTTAGCCATCGAGACAGTAGACGCGGCAGCTGTGTTGGTGCTGATCCTTCATACTATAAAAATCTGCTGTAAAGCATACTTGGATGCCTTCAACTGACTTTGGCTGCCATTACAGGATTGCATACTAGGTCGTCTGGCAGTATTGGTATCAATTTCTCCGTCAGATTGTTGGGCGGTGTTGATGGCTTGCGCACGCCACTTATTGTCAAGCTATCAGGCACAACTCAGACAACATGACAAGTTCTTGCATGCTCAGTGCTGTGGTAGTGGTATGCTCAGTTCAGTTCCCGGCCTTCCCATCTCACTATTCAACACAACGGCCGTGAGCAAATGTGTGCTTGAGTGATCTGCCTCAGAAGCCTTGCTCACACCTGGATCGTGTGTCATGCACCTATGCATGCCTCGCGACTTGGGCACGTGCGTTACCACGTGCTGGTGTCTGCAGGCTCATGATGAAAAACAAGAGTGTGTTGTCGGGGACTTGGTCAAAATCAAAGTTTGCCGGTGAGTGTTGGGTGTGGACATCGACATCGGTGGCATGATGCAGGCAAACATGCTGCTTGATGGTACACCGGAAGGTCCTTAGGTCAGCTGAAGATTGCCACTGCAGCGCTGTGCATGCCTACAGCCCACCCGTGTCAAAGTAAACAACACCATACTGTGTTTGCTCTTGCTTCAACGTACGTCCACCCAGGATATCTTGCAGACAATTGAGATCGGCTCAATGCATACTGACCGCCTGAAAAAGGCCGAGGCTGTAGCTGACTTCGAGGTCAGCAGCCATGTACCGCTGGACATTTTTGCTGAATACGGAAACTTGCATGATGCTTGTGCCTGGCAGGAAGCTTAGTAAGCACAAGAACTATCGTGTGGCGGACATCCTGCGGAAAACACCGATGCTGACTGATGCGGCTGCGGCAGCAACTGAGGGAGGGGCAGGGATAGGGGGAGGGCCTGCCAGTGCAGTAGACGCATCTGAGCAGCGGTTGGCGTCAGCTCAGGAGCGGTTAGCGGCGGTTAGGCGCATGTACGAGCGGGAGTTGGGACCGCTGCTGACACAAGGCACCGGGCAAGCACAAGCTGGTGGTGGGGCGCCTGGGCCGGCGTGAGTGCAGGGGTGGCTCTGAGCTTAAGTGTGCACAAGGGACATGAGTGCAGGGGTGGCTGTGAGCTCAAGTGTGCACAAGGGACATGAGTGCAGGGGTGGCTGTGAGCTCAAGTGTGCACAAGCTCAAATGCCAGCAGCTCAAATGCCAGCAGCCCGCCTGCAGCCTGGCGGGCCTTCGGCCAGGATCATTGCTTTCTTTGCCTGCGAGATGGGCGTCTGCTTCTTCGTCAGCCTGACCCTGCAGCCTAGGTGCCAGTGTTCCTGTCCGCGCCCTGCTCTTTGGCCCCTGTTGCAGTTTGGCTGTCCCTGTTCTCTGACGTTCCGCCTTGTTGCAGCCTGGCTGCCTCTTCCTAGACGTGACCGACTTGGCCTCCTGGCCCTTTTTGCGTCCCTTCTCTAGTCTTGGCCTCGACTTCGGCGGCTCTGTCCTGTTTTGCTTTGGGCTGGCCTGTCTTGCCTGCTTTCTTCCCTGCTTTCGTTTTGCCTTCTTGCTCAGGGTAGGCCAGGGCGGCGCCCATCCCGTTCCGTGTCCTCTGACAGCTTCCCTGGTGTAAATACATATAAATAGTGGCTGCAAAGCAAGCGCTTTCCATCATAAGCCCGAAATCGCAAGCGCTGGCCTTCCCAGTGGCACGTTCTTCTTATCTGCTGGCTGTAGCTTCCGCCTGCTGGCGCTGGTGTTCTGGCAAGTCTCATGCATACCACGTATGCAGCACATACACAACCAGTGAATGAAACAAGGTTAACATTCCAGGCATCAGACGTAGACATGCCACACGTGCTGGCACAATGTGCACCCAAAATCCTGCATGCATTCTCTGGCTGTCTCCATGGACTACAAACAACCACGCTAGCAAAGTCGGCACCGCTCTTAGCATGTCAGTTTGGTTGTCGTTGTGCTCTGCTTGGTGAAGTGTGTCATCTACCTCTACAAACCTACGTGCACAGTTGTCTGCACCGCAACAGCTGCTTGTCAGGGGAGGATCAATGCCAGAGCAGGCAAAGCACAAGCCAGGTCAGCGAACCAAACAGGCTGTGCCTCAAGAACTCGACAACTGCCGCGCAACTCACTCAAAATACAAGCAGATGGCTTGAGCACGCACAGACAATGCTACCTGGGCAACGACAGTGCAGTTGCTGATCAGGCGGTGTAGTTCTAAGTGACCGTCATGGTCAGAGGATGATGAGCGGGCAAGACGTGCTGTGATGTCGAGCTGACAGCGGCCAGCCGTTTATGTGCATGGACAGTCCATGCG
The DNA here is from genome assembly GCA_004335635.1 of Chloromonas sp. AAM2. NCBI lineage: Eukaryota > Viridiplantae > Chlorophyta > Chlorophyceae > Chlamydomonadales > Chlamydomonadaceae > Chloromonas > Chloromonas sp. AAM2. Next base: position 48,055 of record QAXH01000572.1, on the reverse strand, counting down.
AACAACCAGCAGGCCATAACATCTCAAGTCCCCTCCAATGACGCACTGAGTTGAGACTAGGAAGACACGCACAGGTTATGCAGCTGTGAAGCTCCGCAGGCTGCAGACAACCCCAAATGCATACCCAGAGCTGCCCCAGCAGCTCTGAGGATACCAAACCGCCCAACCCCCGGTCTTTGATATCATTGCAGCGTAATTTTCACTGGTCGCTCGTACGCCACCCGGCTGTTGTTAACAGGCCGACGGGGCCGGTCATCCTCGTGCTGCACATGCAAGTGAAAACCACGACACGTGGTGAGAGACGGCGGGGGTTCATAAGGTACAGACTAGACACGGGAGCTGAGCAAGTGGGAGGGACAGGCTGGCACGCTTGCACCCAGAGGTCAATGCACAGCCACAGCCGTGCTTTCCCTGTTGCCTTAAAAGGCAAACTAAATGCTGAAACTCTGAATGACCTTCGTACAGCCCCGCAGTCTGTCCGGCACACTGTGTCGCTCTTCACCCACGCGGAGTCTGCTTGCCCCCCGAGATCACAAGCAAAGGACTGAAGCTGCCACCTTTCCTCCCTGTCTCCTCAAACCAAACTAAACGAACCAATCCACCCACGCACCTCCATCCCAAGGAATGGTTGTTCATTGCCTGCCGTGACCGTCTGCGTCTGCAACCTGGCCAGCCTTGCCCCCACAGAGTCTTCATCTCTGAGGTACTCTACACCCCCCTTGTGGCTGCAGAAGAACCAGCGCCACTTGGACAAGTCTTCGTCTGACACACCTAGCTTAGACTGCAGGGCAGACAACAACAAAGCGCATCATTCAAATGCCATCACAGGTCATAACTAGGCCAGAGGGATGTGGTCAGCCAACAGAGCAACACAGGCCAAAGCCAGCTGAGCATCCAGCCCAGGGAAGTGCAAGCAACGGAACTGACAAAGAGTCACGATCTGTGATGCTGCCGCGACGGCCCTTGCCCTTGCCATGCATGCCCTGCCAACACTATCTGAGCAATGCCAGTTGCTTCCCATCCTGACCTGTACTCGTGTCCTGACATCTGCCAGGGTGTCGTCCGGCCCACACTTGACCATGAGCGGGTCGCCGAACGTGGTGACGTTGTTGAACAGCTGCGACAGCCCTTGGCTGCCCGAGGGGTGCAGCGGTCCCAGCACCGGCTGCCCCTGCACACCGCCGCCGGGCTGGCTGACAGGGCTGCCTGGCCCTTGGATGCCTTGGGACACGTCCATTGGCTGGGGCCCGGGCGGGGAGAGCAGCGCGGGGGAGGCGGGCGCTGCCACGGGGCCCAGCACAGGGGCGGCAGCAGCAGCTTTATCCTGCGCAGCACGATTGGAGTGGTGTTGGTATGCATTCCGGCCTGGTGTCGGAAAGTTGGGCCACAGCTCTCCTTTCTGGAGCCTCCCCAGGCGAGATAGGAAGGGGAAATGTCGCAAAAACAACATGCAAGCCACTACTACAGCCTTCCTCTGGGCAGCCGGCTTGCAAGCATCAACTCCTAGCGTCCTCTTAACGCTAGGGCCTCCCTCGACAAATGATTGTGTGGGTCACAATCGACGTGAATGCGGAGTAAGCACTCAACATCCCTACTACTGAGGCCATCTTACTTGTAGGCAGTGGCAGCAGTACAGCAGGCGTTCCCCTGCAAGGCTGGGCGATGTGTCCAGCCCCATCTCGTCGTGCGGCACCACCTCGACCCGCAGGCGCCAGTACAGGTCGTCCAGCGTGTCGCTGATAGAGTCGTTGGGCGAGAACAGCTGCGGCAAACAAGGCAGATGCCATATCAGGCTTTTGTTGATGCTGGTGCGCACACATCTTTGCAGTATGTGCAATGAATAATCAGGCAATCACAGTGACTGATGATGTCAATGTACAATGATGTCAGCAGTTCTGGGTGCAAGCAGCTTGTCACTGATAAAGCGCAATAGTGTGTACAACAGCTTGGCCCTGAGGAGGGCGTGTCTGTCCTTAGAGGCACAGATCGGCCAGGCTTCCGCGCTCAGGAGGCAGAGTGTGACAGCAATCTAGAAGGTCGCTTGCTACAATTGCTCAAGATTCTTGCAGCCTGGGATGTGTGATGAAAAGGGGCAAAAGGCAAAAACGTAAACTGAAACCGTTGACCGCCTGGAGTTTCCTTCAAGCAGTTCCCACACACCTTGTACATTTTGCTCGAGTGCACCTCCACCAGTCTCAATGGCTTATCCGCGTAGGTCGGCCCGAGCTGCTTCGCCACCTCATCCAACAGGTGGTGCACCGAGCAGTGGTCCTTGGGCAGACGGACCACATGCTCGCTTATAAACTCGCCGCTGTTCTTGTGCACGTAAACCTGCGGGCGCAGCAACAGCCACATGACGTGGCAAGGTGTCAATCAGGCTCGCCCATCACCTGTGGGGCACGCCATGTCTTAGTTGACAAGGCCTAACCACTGAGCAAGGCCTACGCATCACAGGCCTGCAGGGTGTCAAGTCATGCACAAGTAAAGCGTAAGTGAGTGCATACCACTACACCTGAGTCAGGAGATGAGCAGGTGAAGTGAGCTTGCAGCTTTAATCTGTGCCAATAAGTCAACAAGGTTGTTATAATGGTTGTGTGCCGGGGCCGCACAACGAAATGTTGGCACAGGCACAGATCAGTCATGCGCTGAGCCGGATAGCCCACCTTGATTGTTTTGAGCAGCTCTAGCTGTTCCAGAGGCATGTCCAGGACTTCATAGTAGAGTACATCCGATGGGAAGTGGGAGCCACTCTGGTGTCGCATGCCTGGGGGTGGGCCAGGCAGACAAGGCGGCATCAGACGACGGGCCAGGCAGCAAGCCACAGACTCACAGGCTCACAGGGCAACACAGTTCACCGGGTTACGCCCATTCATCCCTGGACAAGTGCATGTCCCTGCTTTGTTGCATTTCTGACCTCAAGCCCGTTCTGGCCTGGCCTGAGTGTTGTTGAACAGAATCTTCGCAGGCTGCGCCCCCAGTGGTGCCTGGGAGGTGCGAGTCTGAACCAAACCAATAACCCAAGACGGTATCACAACCGCACAACCCCAGCCATAACCCGACATGCCCACACCCGGCCCCATCCCGCCTCACCGTCTCCGCCCCTCATGAGGTTTGATGCCTGCATGAGCATCCCCTGTAACGACTGCACGTTTCTCCACTTTAGCGGCGCTCGCTGCGGGCTGTTGGTGTACTGGTTGTGGGGCGTGAGGCGCAGGAGGGTGGCGCCCTGCTCCACGGGAAGCATGCCCAGACGCCCAGCGAGGGCACTTGTCACCTGCGGCGACACATGCACGACACAAAACGACTGGGCCATCGTTGCAGACACGTGACTTGCAAAACAATTCGCAGCGCCCAGGGAAGTGTGCTTTAATTTCAAAAGTCAGCAGCTGTCTCCGCCCGTGTGTGTGGGGAGACAGGCAGACGTGAGTGGCAGATAGAACAACAAAGCAAATACCACTGGTTTGTGATTGTTGGCATTAATTGCTAGCCTACAGATAGCCATAGAAGGGTGCTCTGAGCTTAGGGGCTTCCAGCCAGGTAGTTGGTTGGTCGGTTGGTACGGTTGGGGTGGAAATCGCGTAGCAAAGTACCTATCTGCCGGTTCCGAGGACATATGGATACAAGTGTGAGGTTCTGTCTGGCTCCCATGTGCGCTTGAGGGAGGGTTTTGTCCCTCTTTCAAACGCTGGACAGCCAGCTAGCCCGCCGAGGTATCACTGGTTGTACACTGCCCACCTCTTCATAGTTCATGTCTTGTCGCAACTCCATGAGATGCACACCCGGGCCCTGCGCGTCCGCCCCGCTCCTTGCCTCGTCCGGCGCACCGTTGCCCGTCACCGTCACGGCGGCTGCGAGCGAGTGAGTGAGGGTCTTGTTACATCGGTACCGTCCGACAAGTCCAACAGAAGATGGCTCAAACCCCACATACAACACCATCATTGGTACTGAGTCCGCCCCCCCTAAAATCACCTGTGGCAGGGGGGACGGACGAGACCAGCGGCTTGAACAGCACGATGCGCCGCTGCTGTACGTACTGCAGGTACTTCTCAATGCTGGGCAGGCGCAGGCGGCCGAGCTGTTCCTCGGACACACGCGGCTGGACCACCAGGATGTCGCCGTCTTCAAGCTTGGCCTCCAAGAGCGTGCACCTGCGACGGAGAATGCTCCAGTGATGTGCATCAGCGTCACAAACAGCATACCTATACACCACACCTCATCCCGCAGGCAGCAAAATGGCATATATTAAAAACGGTCCTGCTGGTCCCGCACCCGCATCCGTACATCGATTATTCTCCATGCAGGCGTCCCGCAGATGCAGCCAGACATTAATATGATTCTGCGCAGCGTTGCTCCAGCCTCTTTTGGCGAACTAAAAGGCCTGATGCAGGCTGTCAGACTGATTGAATTTTGATTCATGCATGCTGCAGCACTGCTACAGCAATACATTCCAACTCACAGGGGTTCGTTTTCAATTGCGGATAGCAATTACAAGAAGACAGAATGGCCCACTGGCAGGCCCACTTCTTCCCGTAGCGCGACGGAACAAGGAGCTTTATTTCCCGCAGCGTGAAAAACAAAATTTGAAACTTACTGGAAAAGGCCAATATTGGGGTTTTTGACCCCACGCCGGCCAAGAGCTCATTGGTTATTGCGGGATGTGATGTGGTCGACACGGTAGCCATTACAGTGATGGCTGTCATCGTCACTCGTAGCTTTGCCAAAGACATCCGGCCGTTCTTGGAACGATAGCGGTTGGGCCTATGATGCTGCAGCTGGAACAATCTGTCTCCAAACTTCCTGGCAGTTGTGCGTGACCCAAACTTGGATAAGAGTTTAATCCAGTAATGCCGCACTGGAGCTTTCCTGCAGCCTTTCGATTCTTCCTCCAGCAAAAGCCTTTCAGCCTCTGACAGGCTTGAATGGTGTGGACACACGCCGGCAGTCAACATGTGTGCTGGCAGGCCCATGGCACTTGATGTGCTGTGCAGCAAAATCAACGCCCACCTGTTCCTGTTGCATGCCTTGTACTGCCTTGCATGCCTTGAGCTGGCAGTCTACTCCTAGTACAACAAGTGTGCACCAGCAGCAGAAGTTTCTCCTCCTTCAGGCCTTTCCCACTCACTTCTTCTTGAGAGGTTGTATCATGAGAGTCGGCTCGGGCTTGACCTCCTCAAACACCTCCAGCTCGTAGTCTGGGGGCAGCTGGGACTGCACGGGACATGGACACAGGCAAGGGCGGGTACGGAAGGGAAGATCAGTGACTGCATCAAAGACACTTAGCGAAAATTGAACAACTGCTTACGCAGACGAGCAGCACAATGCTCATGATGCTCCAATCTCAAAATACTGGCACCAAAGCAGCCCAGGTCTACTTCTGCCTTCCAGCAATGCAGGCCCAGAGCCTGTACCATACGAGTAGCAGTGCATACCACCTTCAAGCAATCATGCAGTCGGCTGAGGCATTTGGTCTGTTTGCATGACGTCACTAAGCCCCCAGCCGCCACACGCAGCATCAGGTCACTTCACCCTCTCATGGCCGTATGCTCCCCTGACGTGGCCTCACCGTTTTCATCACGTGCTTGGCTATTTCCAGCACTTTTGAGTCCAGAGGGAAATATCCCTTGCCCACGAAGCTGAGCGACTCCTTGTAGGGGTCGTACTGCTTAATGAATACCAACACGTCCTCGTAGCCAGTGCTGGGGTTGATGTTCTGGGGCAGGAGACAAAGCGGGAAGAAGGGCATGCGTGGGAAAGGAGGTAAGACAAAGCAGGCTGCAAACAATCTGGAACCAAATGACCCCTCTCTTCTCCCCTGATCACATGCATGAAGGTTTTCCCGTCCCACAGTTTCCCAAATCCCCCACATCATTCCATCTTGGCCCCCTTGCATCACTGAATCTCCTCCCCTTATCTGACTCACCCTCTTGAACAGTTCCCCTGAGACCTCCGCCAGGTTGTCCGGTGGTCGGAAGCCGGGCGTCTCCAGGTACAGGCGGATGTCCATGAGGGCGGTCTTGCACGCACCGGGGCCGGAGCTCGGGAAACCCTGCACACAATGCAGGAAAGCTCACTTCAGTCGAGTCTAGTTCAAGAATAGAGCCAACCCGGGCTATCAACGGATGTAAAGAATCTGCATGTTGCTTCTCAGGGGTCTTTCCAATCCAGCCATCTTTCCAAGACCTGTCAGGGTTAACAAACAGCTCTGCTATTCCATACATCATGTTTTTGCGGTTTCACAGCCGCTCACCAACCGCTTATCTCCAACCTCCAACCAAAAGCAAGCACGAGCATGCCATTGGTGCTCATGTCCACGTGTCGATTCAGCCATGACGGTCAGTACCACCAGCACCCGCACCTGTTCCCTGAACTCCTTGATGTCGAGCAGTGGCGTGTCGTCCTGGATGTGGTTGAGGGTGGTGGTGACCCGCTGCGTGCCGTTGGGGCGGCGCCCCCACGCCCACAGCCGCTGCTGGGAGATGGGTACGCCCATGCAGCTGGCAACCTGAACGAGGAAAGCGGTCATATGCAACGCATCTGTTGTGTCCTGCCTTCAAGGTGCCATGCAACAGTCGTACCAGCTTTCGACGCTTTTGCATATAGATTGTAATAGATTGTAAGAGTTGCATGTTGAGTTCTGTCGTCTCGTACGAGATTGCGTGCATTGACAAAACATGCAACACTTCATGCAGGGTGCACACAGGCCGTGGCTGCAAGAGGGAACCGTGGAAGCACATGGGAAACGTGTTGCTCATGACCACGTGGAAGCACACGGGAAACGTGTTGCTCATGACCACGTGGAAGCACATGGGAAACGTGTTGCTCATGACCACGTGAAAGCACATGGGAAACGTGTTGCTCACGACCACGTGGAAGCACATGGGAAACGTGTTGCTCATGACCATGCAAATTCATGTCCTTGCACCAGGCCTGAGTTACTCGTGCCACGCACCATTGCCTTGAATTCCCCCAGTCGCATGTACTTCTTAACTCTGAACGCCCCCCTGTCCTTGTCCAGCAGGTCATGGTCCACCAGGTCGAACGCGCGGTGACCGCTGGCGATCTGATCGCGGATGTCGCAGTCGCTGGCTACCTGAAAGCGCATCCAACCAGGACACGGGGAATGGTCGCTAGGACAACATAAGCAAAGGATGGAGTACAGTAACCGCACATTACCAGTAGTGCAACAAAAGCCAAGAGCGCTGAAGCAGCTGATTTGACAGGCGACACAAGTGGTTTTGGAGGCAGTGATGTTGTGGCCTGTCAAAACAGCGAACCACTATGCGGGCTCCCACATGCATCTGCATGCTGCATGTCTGTGTGCCCACCACGCAATGTGGTACGCGCTCTGTTTGGGATTGCTGGACAAACATCACTTGCAATTGCAAGGCCGATGCCAGAGGGCAATGACTGGGCTTTGCCAACCCAGCAACCGCTTTTCCCTTTTCTGGCTCAGAAACAGACCTTCCAGAGGACCCTGAACCTTGCATGTGCATGTTTTTGGGGGGCACCATGCCCATGCTTTGTTTAGGATGGAGATGTTGGCTGCTGCTGAGCGCCTGGCTGGTTGGTCCTGCGGTGGGTTGAACCATGAGAAGCTATGTAATGATGAAAATGAATGACAAGCGGTGAGTGTGTTCCTGTCACTGCCGCCTCTGCCTGAATGCCTTCCGCATGCCAGAGTTCCTGATTTGCCATACACACTGTGTGGCTCCCATAGCACCAGCCTGCCTTACCTTTACGGACACATACATGTGCGCCTCGCGCTTCTCCTTCTGCCTGCGCTGCTTTTCCGCCAACTCGGCCTCGAACCGCGCAAGGAGTGCGGGGTCAAGGTGGGTCTGTTGAAGCAGGCAGGGACAGGCATGTCAGGATATGATGGTCATATCCCCAGCACAGGTCAGAAAACACGAGCATGAGTCGTGGGTGTACAGGCAGCAAGGTCGGGGTCCAAGTGTGTCCATTGAGGCAGACATGAACATTCGGGTCAAGAAGCAAGAGCATGAGTTCGAGCAGACATGTAATGGCCAAGCCAAGCGCATATAGTATGTGTGTACATCCATGCACGTGCAGTGCTAGTCCTTCACGCCATGAATGACAACGTCAGATGATCATGCAAGCAGATGTGGTTGTTCCTTGGCACTACAGCCATCGTGATAAGCAGTGCCGACCCCAGCACATGCACTGGTTGACAGCCATCGCCCTGATGTGCAATTTTGCAAAAGTCCGGTGTTGTGCGTGTGCCACCGAAGGCCACAATCGTTTAACTACTAGCTGCCAATGTTTTATGGGCTCAAATCAATCAATGGCGGATCAGTGGTGGGATCAAACAAATCACTTGATGGGATCACTTGATGGGATCACTTGATGGGATCACATGAAGATGGATCGCTGATCATTAGTTGTCATGAACGGTAGTGTCATGATCATGCAGGTAAACGTATCCCGTTCCTTGCTAACGAGGGAGCTGCAGTTTTCTTCATGAACAGGTCAGCCCCAGCAGTGTGGTGGGCGGTAAACTTGAAAATAAACTGAAAAAAATACCTGAAAGGTGTTCCAGGCTCACCTTTGATACCGGGCACATGATTCTGTCCCAGTCGTCCAGCCGGATGTACACCAGCATGTAGGCGTTGCTGTGCTTGGGGAAGCGCATGTGGGGCGCGTTCATGCCGTACATGCCGCCACCAGCAGCCAGGACCTGCTCATCCTCACCTGGAGGACAAAATGAAAGGACCGTTCTTATGTATGGTATCATGGCAAAGGAGAAGTTGTGTCAAAGTATACAACAATTGTAATGTCTGAATGTCGAACCTGCGCCTGATGTCTTCTGTCAGGCATTGTAGCAAAGGCACAAGACATACATTGTGAAATTGGTTTGACCACAACGGAATATAGGACGCTCAGGTGTATCAGGGTGGATGCACGCCGCATGGCCGCAAGATGGCTGTCAAACATTCAGCTGAAAATTCAGAGTATCAAGCAGTGCACATGCCCTCACCTCAACGACACTGGGCCTGGCAAATGATCAAGCATACAGACGGCCCACCCTGCCATCTGGGCTCACCAAACTGTTCGTCCATTGCCTTCTGTGTGGTTTCCTTGGTGACCCGCTCGTCGTCGAACCTGAGCCACGTGTGTCCGTCCGGCCGCACAAAGGCGTAGTAGTGGCCGCCATGCACGCCGCCGCTGTGCACCAGCACCGAGTGAAGCCTGCAGGCACGCATGCGCCAGGATTATTTTGCTCGCTTGATGCCACTTCATTCGCCACACGTCTGCCATTTCTAAGGGAATCCTTCACTCATACACACCACAAGGACCGCATTGGGACTGCTGGTGCAGAGTGTAATTGCCCTTGTGACAGAACTGTTGATAGTTGCTTTGCCACTATTGCAGCCTGTCCAAACTGTTGATATCTACTCGTGCTCTGTCACTCTCAAAGCTGCACCCGAGCTGCTTGCATGCCGACTCCACTTGCGCTAAATCTCCACTGCTCTTTGCCAACCCTTGAATGCACCTGTCCACCTGCTTCACTGCTCCCTGCTACACGACAGAGGCTTGCAAGCCTGCCTTGACAGTAACAGCGCCTGTGCTGCATTGCTTGCTCCACTGCTCCCTGCCACCCTACAATGGTTGATGCGCAGCTGCTCGCCCACCTGTACACATTGCGCTCTGTCTGCTGGCGCGCCTGCTTGCTGAGGTACTTGCGGTCCTCCCGGTCCAAGTCAAGCTCATCATAGAACTCGTACCGGTCATTGATCTGTGAGAGAAGGAAACAAGACAGCGATGAAAGGACTAACCATGATGACGGTGTTTTCTTCGCTGATGAGATATGGTACTTTGATCTGTGGGAACCAACAAGTTAGGCAGTAATGAACAAGTTTCGAGATATTGATCATCTGTAGTGAGCTACTGCATACCCTCCTCCATTCCACTACAGCATGAATGTTGCATGACTTCCTCCACACTTGTCCCTGAAGCTGTGCCTTGTCTGCTCTTCATCATCTACACCCAAGTCCTGAGCACAGTCGCACCTTGACCATTGTGTCCCTCTGGAAGTCGTACTCAAAGCGCTTGAGCTGCAGCTGCAGCACCGGGGGAAAGGACTCGAAGAGCACGCCCTTCTCCGCGTCCTGCAGCCCGTGGCCGTCCGCCATGTACTGGTTCTGGCCGTTCATCACCTCGTTCTCAGTGTAGCGGTCAAACGACTCGTAGATATTCCTGCAACCCTTGACGTCCAACTGCGAGCAGGCGGAACTGAAGCAAGGTTAGCATCATCGGGGCATGCAGTGAACAGTTTTCAAGTTGACGTGTATTGATGCTCAAGACAGCTGCAGATTGCAAATCCCGCACCTACCAGTGTCATATGCTGTTCTGTCTGCACCAGGAGTGGGCTGGGCCATGCGGTGTGCGAGTTCTGGTGCACCTTCGAGAGTCGGGTATGCCTGCTCCGCATGCGTCCGGAGGTGTGCTAGGCCAAGCGTGCGCACCCGGTCATGCACGTAAGTGCGCATGGCCTGACACTTGAACACTTGAATGTGCATGGCCTGACACTCTACCTGCAGGTCCATGTACGATTCCCTCCTCTCCGACGTGTAGTCGATGTTGATGCACTTGATGTAGTTGATGGTGTGCCCCTCGAACAGCTCGTTGATCACCTTGTCCACGCGGGTGCCCTGAGCCACGGGTTAGGGGTAGGGTTAGGGGTAGGGTTAGGGTAGGGTTAGGGTAGGGTTAGGGTAGGGTTAGGGTAGGGTCATGAGACGTGTGACAGGGCAGGACACAGTAGTGGCAAGGTTTACTAGCATGTTTGCATGTTTTGTAAACTAAGCGACCTTGTCAATGGCAGTGGATTTGTTGTCTGTTTTTGCTTCCTGTGCAAATCTGTCACTTGCCTTTCCTGGCTTACCTTGACCCTTTCTGCAGCTTCCCCCGGCCTACCTTCATTTTTTCCTCCAATTTCTCGCACAGAACTCTGTTGAGCTCCTGCACGTCGTGCTGCAGGAAGGCGTCCTGATTGGTCCAGCCGAAGCTCTTGGTCAGGTCCTTGGTGGCCACGGTGCACCGACTGTACTGGAGCTGCAGGAAGCAGTGGACAAAAAAGCGCTGTAAACTACGTGTACATCTGACCTGACTCGCAACCTGACCCTCAGCCCATCAATGAGTGAGCCATCAATGCGGCAACAAGCGCGTGTCAAAACCAAATCCAAACAAATCAAAACCAAATGCAATCAAGTCAAGCACATCCAACCTGAGGGGTTTTGCGGATATGAATGATTTGCAACGTCACATGCCCAGCACAGCAGCAAGTTTGCTGGCAAGCTGTGCCGCCTGCACGTCAACTGCCTGCTGCACCATGCTCTGTCTCTGCCCGTAGCCTATGACCCTTTGCAACCTGCCACCGGCTTGTTCCCAGAATCCTTTGTCCTGGTTGGAGGTGGTAAATCCTAAGCCCTGGTCACCTTGAAGAATAGGCTCTGCAGCGCCAGGGGCATGTTCTTGCTGGCCTCATCCGTCTCCGAGGTGGGCATGTCGTACACAGCCTGAGGCAAGCACACACAGAGTGCGAGGCAGTGCATGGTTGAGTAGGTGATGCAGTGCATGCACTCCTGTGGCTGGTTGAGAAGGTATGAGTAAATCCCCCACTGGTGCTGACGCCAACACCTTAAGAGGCAACCCCAGCTGCCAGCCAGTAGTACCACAACAACAATTGCTTCAAGTTCACACTCTTGCTGGTCAATCAACCATTGGTTGGTTGGTTTGTTGGTTGGTTGTGTGGTGGTTAAAATGTGCCTGTGCAGCCTTCTGCATGCTTGCTGGTAAATGACAGCGGCGGCACGTGCTATTCCTGCTGCTGTACTACACCCGTGTGGCTGCAAGTGGTCAGTGCACTCCTGCCATGCGTAAACCACTGCTGCCGCTGCCCCTGCTCCTATCCTCATGCTGCTTTGCTGCTCCTCCTCCTGCTGCTATCCAAGCTGCTGCCGCGGCAGTGCTGCTGTTTTCCTCATGCTGCTGCTGTCAACGCTGCCCTTGCGGCTTGTGCTGGTGCCGCTAAGCGCCCGCAGTGCTGCTGATTTGCACATTCACGCGCCTCCTGGCGCCACTGCTGTCCCTGGCACTGCCGCTGCTGTTGCTGCTGCTTCAGCTGCCGACTTCCAAGTTGGCACAGTTCGAGCAGCTTAAACTGTGGCTGCCTTCATGGCAACTGCTGCACTGCCTCCTGGCCTGCTGCTGTCAAGGCCCAGCATTATGTCCAGACCTGGCCCAAGCGCAGCCGCAATACCCAAGCGCAGCTGGCTGGCAGCTGCTCCTGCGCTGCAGTGCCGGCCGGCATTACTGCTCCAGCTCCTGCAGACGCTGCTGCAGAGTGCCACTACCTTTGTAGCTGCGGCTGCCAGACTCCACACAGCCTTCGCACCACCGCATCCGCTGTTCTAGATGCTTCTCCTGCTCCCATACACGCTCCTCCGGTGACTGCATGTTTTCTCAACGCCAGCTGTCAACCAGTCCAAGCCATCCTGTCCAGTAAAACACGTAATGAACCCCTCTTCGCCCACCTTTCTGAAGAATGGCAGGTTGTACAGGTACTGCAGCAAAGAGTTCATGTAGCACGTGGCTCCCTGGTTCTTCAGCCCAACAAAGCCAGTCTCTTTGCGTGAGCTGTCTCCCTGGTCCTTCATCACAGTGACCTGCGGCACAGCCAGGTGACATGCCGGAAATCAATCAGCGTCAAGGTCACAACGCTTCCTGATGTAATGAATAAGTCGAACAACGCCACCAAGAGTTAGCCCGTGCGCTTGCTGGTACTCATCAACTGGCCTCTCAAGTGCATGGACAAGCCACCATCTCGGACTTATTGCTCCTCCTGCGACGCTTGGCTGTTTTACCTGCCTGCTGACGCCACCATCGACCCATGCACCTGACCCGCATGAGCACCTGTTCCCCAGCTGTTCCAGCCACAGCGGGTGAGTTGCTCACCTTGACCTTGATAATGATAATGTCATCAACACAGTACCCAAACTGCTCATCATACAACTGGTTGAGAGGAAGCGTCTCCGTGAAACCCCAATCGGCCTCCACTGTGGTGAAGGAATGCGTTGCTTCTGCGGGCCAGGGGGCAGGCGTTATGATTGAACACATGCAGGGCCTGTTCTGGTTCCTGAGCATACATGCGGCTGTGGTTCTGGTTTGTGAGCTTTCATGAGATTGTGCAGCTGTAAGGCTGTGTGCTGAAGGGCAAAGCATATGCAATGCAGGCAAGCCAATGCCCATGCTGGGCCTGATAAGTAGAGGCAAAGATGCACAGCATGGCATGGCTCATGACACAGCTGTGCATGCAAGTCCTATGCCTTCCGCTGTTGCCATGCCGGTTCCGATAAATCTGCATGTGCATGTCCCCCAATGGAGATCCGTGCCCGCAAGCCCAGGCTCGCACCCTTGGACCATGTCCGCCCCTCCTCCAGCTGATTGACAATGGTGAAAGTAAATGCTGCTTTGGGACACATTGACGGAGGCAGCAGGTGCGTCTCTGGAGCATCCAGATACAGAGAGAGCATCTGTTTCTTCTGGTTTCCTCTTGGAAACGAAAGAATGCGCCTGCAGAAGTATAATGATTCAAGAAAGCATGTGTTCAGAACAGCCCTCATAGCACCATGGCTGGCAAACGTCAGGTTGCAACCTTACCATGTGTAAGTCCCAAGCTCAAAGATGTCCGAATACCACTTTTCCTGGTTGCAATTTAATGCATCAGCCTTGTTGAAGCGCCACTGCAGCATCGATAGCAGACCCATGTCACACCGCAGTGAAGATCGAAAGATCGCTTGAACTGTGAGGTTGTCGTCTCATCACGGGCAATCTTACTTACCGTGTACTCTCCAGTGAATTGTGCGTTATCATCGGTGGCCATCGGGTCTGGGGCTGGGCTGCCTCCGACTTCCGTCACAACCTCTTCAACTGAGAGGGCAAAAATGTGAACGAGCCAGATTGCAAGTCAAAATTTGCCGCCAACTTCAAGTACAGCGCGTATACAAGCGATGCACAAAAGGTGGTCGGGCCCAGACGCACCATCCATCGTGTCTGTGGGCGTCTCCAAGCTCATGTCATTCATCTTCAATGAAGTACCCTCAATGCCTCAAGCATTAGCAGCTGCTCGCCGTTCCCACCTGGGCATAGCCCCAACGTCATGCAAGACCAGGGTTTCGACAGATTCTAGTCGGTCCACGTGGTCAACCCTGTCAATCCCGTCAGTTCTGCATGCTGGACACCGCGAGTCTGTTCAGACGTCACTGTTCACTATGCATATTTTACAGGGCCGACTTGGGCTTTGGGCTAGTGGCTTTGCTGGGATACCGGTATGGGGCGTGCGTATGAGGCACTGGACTTCTTGTCTCGGTGTGATTCCCCTTTGCTTAAGCGGAATGTGCTGGTGGTTGCTCTCTCACCATGCTATCCATGATCTTCTGATAGTATGTAGAATTGCTTGATGAGTGGCACGACCTGGGCGAAAACTTTAAAAAAGATGCCGTCGTTCCCTAGACACTGGATGCGTTTACTGAGCACCAGCCACAGACCATGTCAGACCTGGGCCTCTGTAATGGATTTTGATGGATGGATGGATTTTAACAAATTGCACAGGCGCGCTGGTACACTGTTGGTTCATTTGTTACATCAAGGAAGCCGTCAAAGGACACGGGACGGAATGTATACCGCCCTGAACTACCCTGAGCAAAAAAGGAGAGGAAAGGCAGGAAGTGAAGCAGAAATAGGCCGAAGGCGGAAAGGAGCAAGGCAGAAAGGCAGGGAACAGGTTACGAAGCAGAAACCAGGGAAATAGAGCACATAGGGCGCAAAGTGTGCTAGTCTGGTCCAAAAAAAGAGCCCATGCGGGCCGATGTCATGTGTGCATGTGGTGGTGTTGCGTGCAGTGTTTCCATGCGTTTGGGAGTGTTTGCAGCTTTCGCCAGATACAATAACTTGTGCACATTCAAGGCCGCCGGGCCCGCTGATCTGAGGGAGAATGCTCTTTTTACAGCCTTGAAAAACATTTCATCAAGTTCAACCACCAAATACTGTGAAGTATACGGTACAAGTAAAGCGGTACCTGGAACTGCATAGAAAATTTTGCCCCCTGTTGTATCACCTGACTACCACAGCTGCCTTCGCCATGTTTTCGCATGCACTCACACATTGCGCAATGTTTTGAACGTGTGCAAGTCATGCTTGCCTGTATTTCTGTTTGAGCACACGCGCCTGTTTGTATGCACAAATGAGCGCAATTTTGCATTTGCCTGTGTGCCAGAAAATTCAAATCAGAGGAGGCGTCAGTTTTCCATGAAAGGGTGTGACCAATCCACAGCGGCGAAATGCCATTACTTTCTTTTGTCCAGCGCGAAAACGCCCATAGTTTCTACATTATTCTGCTCGCGGCGCTCGTGATTTTTTCTTTGTGAGACAACTCACGAACGTCGCAAGAGACCATTGGTCCAGTAAGTGGACAGCCATTTGATTTTCGACGCGCTAACCTCCAGCGCCACACCCTCGCAAGTGCTATTTGTTGATTGTTATTGAGCCACTACTTGTGCAGGAGCCAGGTCGGCTAGCTGCTGGAACCAGACAGCTCCTCGTTAATTCAATTCTTGGAAAAGCAACGTCCGCGCCAGAAACAAACTACAAACCCGACGCACAATGTCAAGGCCCTCTCTGCCTGCCACATGTAGCGCAACATTTGGTCGTGGCATGGCGAACCCCTCAGCGGGCGACAAAAAGCGTCTGCGCCCAGGCCTTCCTCACCTTGAAAATTGGGACTTCTCAGCAGCAGTGCCCCATGCGCAGTCGCCTCAGACAGGCAGCAGTAAGAAGAGGACACCAGAATTGTCCCAGAACTGGCAAACAGCAGTGGATCAGCACGCACGTGTTCTGCATGCCTCCCAACTCCTTCAATCCTTGGCCTCCCAAGCAGCAGACGTGCAGCATACCCCCCTACCAAGCCCAGCACCACTGGCACATGACCAGCATACGCAGCAATCGCCCAGCAACCCAAAGACATCACCTGCCAGCTCAGATAAATCCGACATCTCCAGCCACTCCAACGTTCTTTTGCCCAGCAGCATCTCAGCCCGGCCCCATGTCACGCTTCCCCGGGGTGCAAGCCGACCCTACGCCCCCTTGTCCCCTCGTCTCGAAAAGCTGCGAGATATTGTGCCTGAGAGGCCATACTTAGCTCTATCCACCGCCATCCAACTGCAGTTCTCGTCACGCACCGCCTGGTCCCTCTCGGGCATCCCGTCTGCCTCGGTCAGCCTCGCCCGCCACCGCCCCGCCCGCCCCGACCCTTGCCCGTAGGCATTGCCAAACCCAGGAGCACAAGCCATCCCGACACACACAAGACCGGCAGCGTAGCCTATGCCACCACCCAAGCGCCGCAACACACCATCAGGCATGAATTGGATAGCCGCACAGGCCAGACGCACCCGCACAGGCCCACATCCGGCACCACCGTGCCGCCGGCCCCCGCGCATCTGCCCGTCACACCGCCCAGGGCGGGACAAGGCAGGCCGCTAGATAGCTTACAGGCCACCCCTGCACGCGAGCTGGCCGCCCTTGTGTTGTGGTGAGTGAAGGCCACCTCAGCCGTTCACTCAAGGCCACCTCAGCCGTGATCGGGGAAGCAGTACCCAGATGCCCATGAAATGTAAATGCAAGACAGCTCAACCACCCAGCCTGATGTATCATGTGCACATCACGCGATAATGGCCACGGCGTATATGATGTTTTACTTGTCAAGTCAGCCATGCCTGAAGTGAACCCGGCCTCTGCATCGCCACATATGACTATTCATTTTTCCACTCGGTTTCTGTCCCGTGCCCTGCAGTCAGATCAAGGCAGCCCGCTTTTAGATGTCCAGTCAAGAAGTGCTTCTAGGAGACTTGGTCACCACAACATTGACCAGCGTCCCCCCGGACATATAAATCATCATCATCAATGGTCTTTTAGATGCACGTTCAACATAATGCGGCCACAGTCAGCTGCAGCTGGTGTGCTGATGCTCAGCTACTTCATCACCCTGCGCACACAAGACAGCCATTTGTGCAGCGCTCACCGAGTTGCTCTGGTATTCTTGGATTTCTAAATTTTAGCGGTTTTTTGGACTACATACCTCAGTCCAGCCACTTGACCAATTTGAAGCGCTTCATTTGATGATCTTTCTCTGTTACCGCACACCTGGGCGGCAGCATTCTTGATAATTTAGATTTTTACAGGAAATTCTTTTGACTGCGTTGCCAGCCTAGGCACTCAATTCAGATTGAGATGCTCCACCTGATCATGTTTCCTGACACCTGGCCCGCCCCACAGCTGGGCCTTACCATAAGACGGTTTTACAACAGCAGACAGTTGTGGCAATGATACATTCAAGGGAAATTGAGCTAAAGGCTGGTCCACACTTCCTCATAGTCCACATCTGTATCGTAACTACTTGGCAAAATAGCTGACACCTGCGCTGAATACCAATTTACACCCTGTATGACAGGCTTGCTATGCGTAGTTGAGACTTTTGGGAAGTCCATTCTGTCATTTTTCAATCCTATTCATTTGCAGGTTTGGAGGGAGGAAAGGCAAGCACTGCATGGCGTTGAGTGATCCTGAACTCAAGTCGCCAGTTTGTAGACTCGGTTTCCTGAGCCTGCCAATATATCGCCAATATATATTGCATTCTGATTTCATTTCTCGTGAGCATGCTTGTTCATCTGATAATGTCTTACCTTCTGATAAGCGCTGTTCTCCTCAATACCCGGTCCGCGCCTCATGCCTAGAATGTAATGCACGTCTCACTTGCTGGTTGACTCTCATCCTTTGATAAAATCAGCCAAAGGAGCAGCGAAAAGATTTAGCAGCAGCAACAGCACAGGAGCAGAAGAGACGCAGGGAATGCCCCTGACGATTGAGAACAACTAGCAACTTATGAAGTCTGTGCCCGCCACCGTACAGCCACTTGCAGTTGAATGTTCGTATTACTCGGTCCTACTTAGCACCTCACACTCAAGTGACGGCGTGTTCCACTCGCGCCCCGTTAGAGACTGTTTGAAAGAGATGAACCAAGCACGCGTCTGGTATGGCACTAAATCGCAACGACAACGGTCCCAATCCCGTCAAATGCAACCCAGGGGCAGCTGGGCAGTAAGCAAGTCCTTACTATGACACAGTCATGTCGGTACACTGTATGGTGCCAGAACTGCTTTTGGTCAGTCGTGTCCTCCAATCAATACAACAAAATAACGTATAACACAGACCTCACCACCACAAACAAAGTATATAAATGTAATTTTAACATGGCCGAAACCATGACAGGAGACCACCATCCAATGCTGAGGCCTCAGGCTAAACCCAAGACCCTGTTCCTTGGTACAACCCCTGCTTGCCCTTTTCCCTGTAAGCACACTGGATCCAGTAGCGTCTCTGGATCACCCTGCTTCAATGAGAATTCGACTTGCGCTGACGTCCATGGAAATCGCTTTTGAACGTGCATTGACTTCAATGGAACCACATCACATACTGCGATGATCATAGTCCCTTATATTGCCCATGAATCTGTGGTCTGGGTTTCGTGGGATTTCGTCAAGCCAGAATTTGCATGAGTTTGGAGAACCACGCGATCCCTGTTCGATCACTCAGTAAACGCCAGTGCTGAAACCCAAGCCAATATGCTTAAGCTCATACTGCAAGACAATTAGTTTTGCTGATGATACGGCAGGTTCACTAACAAAAAGGAACTGGGATACGACAGCCATGATTGCACTGGAACGGCGAACATATACCATCTCAGTAACACCCCACAAGAACTGGCAAACTTTTGCAAGCATGCTCCAAGCAACCATCAAGAGCTGTCTCATCATGCTAAAATACCATGCAGCTGTGAGCATTGGTAATCACATGCAGCATCTTGCTGCCACTTGAAATCGCTGTGGTCATCCTAATCATCTTAGGCTTGGGACGTGTCACGACGTGCATGCAACTGTCAGACCTTCTGCAGCTGCCAATGCAGCGCCTTGCTGCAGCAGAGCCCTCAGCCGTCTGCCTGCAGGACACCTCCCTGGCCGTGCCATCCTTGGTTCGTCGATTCCTGCGGTGCTTGTTGTCACAGAGCCAAGCTTGATCGTATGCTTGTATGGGATTGGGTCACCTGGCGCTGCACAAGCAGGCGAACCAGCCATGGCATGCCGAGTAAGGTGTGCTGCTGCTGCCAGCGTCCCTGCCTGCTGTTTGCATGCGGCACGCGTCTCCAAGGCCCCGTACAGACTTGGTAGGCTGGCAACTGGTGCAGTCGTGGGCCGCCCATGAGCGCACATATGCCAGAGCTCGCACGTGTGTAGAAGCCTGCATACGCACACCAAGGAGTCATCACAAATATCAAGTTGCTGGTATGCAGCAGGCAGAAAAGGCACACTTACGTCATATTGGAACCTTGCTACTCCAACGCTTACCACCAAGTGTGGGTGCTAACCTGAGCTGGACGCCCGGCTGCTCTCATAACCAGACACTTACGAGCAGTAGTCAAAGCAGAAATGGTTGATATGCAGAACAAAACTGCAAACAAGCGCAACGGTCAACCTGAAACTGCATCAAAATGCACTAACCTCACCTTATCAGAGCCTCACACTCGTCCAGAGTAAGCGCGTCACCAAACATGATCGCAGTGCGGCATGCGCGCGAGCGGAGGGCCCGCACAGCTCCAGGGGGCAGCATGCCCAGTGCGCAGCCCCCAGCATCTCTCGCACCATCTCTCACATCATCTCTCGCATCGGTGATGGGGTTCTGCTGCTGGCAATCTTCCGCCAGGCCGCTGGGCTGTTCCTGCCAACCCTCGCCACGCAATAAAAGCAATTCGCCATCGATGGCCGCATTGCGGGCACTGACAGCTGATGCGACACAAGTGATACTCGAGGCATCAGCTGAATTGGCAATGCCACTGGGCGTGCTCACGTCTGCAAGTTGTGATAGGTAGTCCCTCAGGTCTGGTGCTCCCAGCGGCATCCCAAACACATGAGGTACATGCGTCAGGCAAACCAGGTGCTCGGGCACTGTGCAAATGTCCACAGCACCGGCAGCTGCACCGGCAGGGCCGGCGGTGGTTGAGTGTGTGAGCTGCCAGCCCCAGGCCCGCACCAAAGGGGCGTGTTGGGCCAAGGTCGCTGCCTCCCTGCTGCTCAGCTTCAGCAACTCAACCTGCATCAACAAAACACGTAAAAATGGTAACAAGCCGTTGCCACAGTGAGCCACAAACAAGTTATGACTGTGGAGGGAAACCAACACAGAAGCCAACAGGCCGGTGAGCATAAGTGTTTGCCAGCCCCTGGTGCTGTTATAAGCATACGCTTAAAAGAGGCAAACGAGGCTTACAGACTTTGCCCCATCCCCACCTTGCATACCGTTTCCGAGCTTTCCCTTGAATTGGGCGTGAATGGCTGGCTGCAGAGCGGTGCAGGCTCGGTTACGCCACCATTGCCTCGCCTAGCAGCGCGCATGTCCATGCCAGTTGTCTGAACACAAGACGCGTCATTATCTATGCCACCGTTGTCCGCAGGTATGGCCAACATGGGGCACGCGACGGCGCTGGCCACGCGCAGCAACGCCGTGAGATGCTCCAATCGGCAGCGCTCATGTGCGGCGTGTTGATCCACGGCCAGCAGGGCGCCAGTAGTAACGTTGACAACAAGTACAAAGCGCCTGTCAATCTGCAAATGCCATGTGCAGTAACCAATTCCATTGCCGAGCAAGTGCGCAGGACGAAACACCGCACAAGACGCTGCTGTAACAGGTCTATGAACGGTACCAAAAGTGCAACATTTGTGTACCGCGCCAAGAGTCACGACATGCTGGCCACACAGCGAACGCAATCAACCCTTGGCCAGCAAAAAAGGGCTCAACGCGACTTCGACCGGCAGTTACAGCTGATGCAACTCGCTCACGCAGCCAGTAGAATCAAACGTTGGCAAACCATGTTGCTGAAGGCTTTCTGCAGCTCGGGCAATGCATCCATACAAACCACCACGTTCTTGCGCACTAACCTGACCCAAGACACGACAGTCAGATGAGTTGATGTCGGCTCGTGTCACAGTGCCCGGAATGAGTCCGCCACCAGTTGTATTGCGACGCAGCGGACCAGTATCACGGGCACTGGATCCAGTCTTGAACGCACTGTGAGCCGCATGACTTGCACGCTCAACGACGAGGGCTGCCAACTGTTGAGAATCAACAAGCTGCGGGCATACTGGGTTGGACGGGAGCACAGATGGAGCAGATTGAGTCCTGCTAGGATTGACGACAGCGTGCTGTTCAGGAGCCGTCGAGGGTTCGGGGTACAGGCAGGAGGAGAGCTGTGCTTGCGCTGTCAAGTGTTGCAGCGTGAGCACAGAGCGTGATGCTAAGCTGCGACGTTGGACGCTAGCTGGATTCACCCATGTACTAAGCACCTGTGAGACAACGCTGGACGAAGGGAGGCCAGCACACTGTTGTTGCTGCTGCTGCTGTGTCTGTTGCTGGCGTTGCAAGTGCTGCAGCAGAAGCTCCTCTGCACACACTTGTTCGTCCTCATCTGCTTCGTGTTGTTGCTCTGGCCGCTGCCCTGTCAAGCCAGACTCCGGTCCCTCCACCAGCTGCTGCTGCACCGCAACTTGCGCTGGCGCCCATTCCTGTGCCTTTACGACTACCATTTCAGCGTCCTCATCTCTGTGCAGTGGAGGCTGTGCAGGTTGCACTGCCTGTTGGCTTGTGACCGCCTGCACACCTTGCTCCGTCTCCATGCACTCCGTCCCAATTGCAAGCGCCACAGCTTGTGCTGTCACCTGTCCTGGCACCAATGCCTGTGCTGGGGCCGGAGCTGGCGCCTGTGTCACCTGTATTGGGGCCTGTAGTGGTGCCTGTGCTGGGGCTGATGCTGGGGCTGTCATCTGTGCTGTTACTGGTATCTGTGCTAGTGCCTGTGCTAGTGCTGACGCCTGTGCTGGTACTGGTGCCTCTGCTGGTGCCGGTGCATGTACTGAAGCCTGTGCTGGTGTTGATGCCGCTGCTAGTGCCGGTGCCTGTGCTGGCGGCTGTGCTGGTGCCTGTGCTGGTGCCTGTGCTGGTGCTGGCGCCTGTGCTGGTGCCGGTACTGGTGCCGGCGCATGTACTGGTACCTGTGCTGATGCCTGTTCTGTTACTGGTGCCTGTAATAGTACTGGCGATGATGCTGATGCTGGTGCTGATGCCAGTGCTGGTGCCTGTCCTGGTGCCTGTGCGGATGCTGGTACCGGAACCAGCAGGGTTGAAACATCGCACGCCATAGCCTCCTTCTCCACTGTTGGGTGAACTAAGGCCACCACTGCTTCTTCTTTTCCTTCTTGTGCAGCTGCTTTCGGACAACGCAGAGCAGATGCTATTCCTGCTTGTGCTTCCACCGCCATCGGTGCCATGGCTTCTGCAACTGCCAGCGAAGGCGCAGAATCCAAAGCGGCATGTTCTGGCATTGACACAACCTGGACCACTGCAGTGGTGTTGGATTGCACACAGGCCAAAGGCCCCACCACAGCTGTTGCAGCAGGTGTCGATGGTGCCTCGTCCAGCACGACTTGCACCTGCACTGTGGCGCCTTGGGCTGAGTGCGCGGCTGCTGTACTGTGTGTCTGGACTGGCCCACCCATCTGCACAACCCTGTTGTGGGCAGCATCAGCACCAAGAGGAACACAACTGATGTCCGTTGGAGATGCCTGAAGCAGACCTGAGTCACTTGCAGGCCCAGCCTGTTGCCTTGAGACGTTGCCGGTAGCGGTAGCGGCCCATTGTATGCAGCCCAGCCCATCTCCCTCCCTGCCACCGCTGCTTATCCTAGCGTCAAAGGCGGAAGCTGACAAATGCATGTGGCATGAGACGACGGGCCCCGAGGCGGCTTGGTGCCTGACCTGTGATTGGTGCTGCCGCAGTGGAGGCAATTGCAAGGGCTGAGGCTCTCCATCTAATAGATCCACGTCGGTTGTTACGGAAATGTTAGGTGCAGCGTTGCCCAAAACTGGCATTGATGACAAAGGCTCTGGCTGACACCAAACAGGCTGCACGGTGTCGAGGGGAATTGACAGCCTGTGTGAAAGCGTAGCTTGACACCGAAGAGGGCTGGGGCTTGCCTGGGATTTGCAGCTGGGGCCTGCTTGACGGGGCAGGCCATCCCAGTGGCTATCCATCCACCAGTTGCTGGGTGCTGGTGCCACATCGTTGTCCTCAAGCTGTCTCACAGTGAGGTTTGCGTAAGGCTTTCTCTCCCACACATTGTTGGCACGGCATGTGGCATGCAGCAATGGCGATGGTGGACAGTCAGCCAAGAAGTCAGGGCCACAAGGCTGCAGCATACAGTCGGCCGGTGCAGATGAACGCTGCCTGCAACGTTTCCGGCCTCGTGATGCTAGGCCCCCACTGCCAGCCAGTGCGTCTGACAGATCTGCCTCTCTCCATGGCCTAGAATCTAGAGTCAGCGGGATCTCTGTCTGGTGCGGTTGAAGTTCAAACGGCATCAGCGGCACAGGGCCTGGACTGTCATAATCCATATCCGTGGCGCTGGTATTCACCCAGCCCGCAGCATGGTTCCCGCCAGCTGCTGTATGAAATGCTAAGGTTGTCCAATCACAGCCTTCAACCACATACCGTGGTGCAGAGCGGCGCCAGGCAGGCAGTTCCATAGGTGTAGGTGGTTGGTCATCTGGTGCTTGGCTGCAGACAGTTGTTGATGACAGGCCGCTGCGTGATTCCGTCTGAGTGTCGGCAACACCACTATGGCCTACAGCATGCCCACCACAGCGGACGCGCAGTGGTGATGGGCTGTGTACATTGTAAGCATCAGCTCTCTGAATTGCTGGCCAGCAGCTAGGCAAGCCTGGCGCTGGCAATCCAGCATTTACGCTGGTAGAGCTGACAAAGAGTTGGCAGGCATACTGGCGCTGCTGAGCTGCTGGGCTGCCTACCGTGAATGTAGCCTGCATGACATCACTTAGGGCGCAGCCATCAGGTTTCAGCTGGCAATTGACTTCGACCATGGAGCCGCTTTCCACGGTTTGAGCGGCCGGGCAGCCTGATGATGTATGCAGGTCACTGTGCTGTACAAAGCCTGGAGTGTCCTCAAAGTAGGTGGCTGGTACAGATTCCGGCGCAAAACCAGCGTTCTGCCACATGGGGGTTGGGTTGCAGTGTGTGTCTGCATTTGGCATGCTGGCATTGCATGCCATGCTGTATTGAGAAGGATCTCCAAAGCCTGATTGGCTGCTAGAATGGATTGGTAATGGTGAGATGTATGGGTAGAGCTCGGGCTGCTGCATCACAGGTGGGCTGCTGGCACCAGCAAGGACTGGCTGCCTCCGACTATGGGCTTGTCGTAGGGGCGATGGGCTGCACACTGGATGCTCGGCCTGCTCTCTTTGTAACGGGCTATGTGGGTAAGGCTGCATCTGGTGTAGTGGAGGTGGGCTAGTGGCCGTACTGGCCTGAGCTGCTGGAACCGTGGCGTGGCTTAGTGGGTGTATGCTGCATGGCAATGATTGCTGCTGCTGTAGGGGTATATCATTGAAAGGCTCGCACTGCTTGGAAATCTGAGCCAGGTTCCAAGCGCTGGGGTTTTCAGGTTGTAAGGGTGCGATACCGGCTGCATGTGACGGTCTGCACCAGTCGGCCTCCTGTTGAGGCGGGGAGGGGCTGCAGGGCGCAGGCTCCATTAGCTGCATTGGTAGCTGCTGGTCAGGACCAGCGTCACAAAGGCCGTCATGCCCGGACCACCACAGGCACGATGATGGTTTCTGTGGGCGAGGTATGGTTTCCTGCACCTGGAGGGGGCTAGTTGACAAACAGACACGCTTGTGATGGTCTGTGGCTTGCCGTGGTGGGGAAGGGCCATGTGCCAGAGGCTCAGCCTGCTGTGGCTGGAATTCCTGATCTGGCTGCTGCTGCTGCTGTGGCTGGAGTTGTTCCTGCTGGTGCTGGAGTCGGCCATGCTGAGGGTGCTGTTGGCAAAACTGATGAACGTTCAACCCATCTGTTAGGACATCTGCACATTCAGGTTGGGCTTCAGCGTAGCCACTTGCATAGGAAGCGACTTCGTGCATGTGTGTGCTGTGTGGTACAACCCCAGGTGGTTTGAGTGCAACAGTCATTGGCTTAGGCACTGGGTTGCCATGTGCTGGCCCAGCCGTTGTGGCTGCTGCAAGATAGGCAGCCCCTTGCACGCTGGCCAGACTGCGGCTGCGCGAGCCTGGCTGCCTCTGACCACCAAACGGCCTCCTGTTCAGCTGATGCCTAGCAGTACCTGCACCCATTGCAAACCGCTGCTCTTGCTGCTGTTCTTTTTCTTGCTGGTGTGAGGGGTGCTGATGGCTTTGGTTGGGTGGGTGCTGCTCTAGAGGCTGGGAACACAGTGGTGGCTGTTGTACTGTCAGTCGAGAGACGCCTTTGTCCCACGCAAGGCCCAGCACAGTATTGTAATTGCCCCTGGTGTCAACCTTGTAATCTGCGGCTTCACCGCTTGCAAACTGTGCTGGCGTGGGCGGTTGCATCATTGCCTGGGTGACGCCAGGCAACGTCGGCTGCAGTGCTCCCGACATAGCCTGTGAAAGGGCTGATGCTGGCAGGCAAGCTGGACCGTCCGCCCCCAGCTGGCCATTCCCTGTTGTCTGTCCTGCGCCCTGTGGCACAACCCGCACCAATGGCACCACCGCTCGGGTGTGTTCACTCCACGCACGGGCCAGCAGGCGACCCAGGAGTCTTGTGACAGCTTCCAACTCTTGCAGAGTGACTCGGCTCTTGTCCGCCTCTCCATCGACAGCAACATGATCAGCCGGGCATTCCAGCAGCAGTAGGAATGACGGGTGTGCACTGCGCACCTGTTGCATGCTCAGTGCTGCCATGCCAGAGGGCGGAGGTTGCAGCAGCTCGAAGCCAGTTGCAGCGACAGCGGATGTGCCTGCACCACTGGCCTGTGCGTGTCTACTGCGGCTGCCCACTGTGAACTGCTCCTGAGCCCGAGCCCACTCACGAAGCAGCATGGCCCTGTACTGTCCTGTGACCATGTCCAGCAAGGGTTGTGGCATCTGCATTGCCAAGTACAAGGTCAAGGCTGTGTGCATGCACGCCTAATCCATGCAACAAGGAGTCATGTATGCTCGAGAACAGGCGACTGTGTGGGCAAAGCATGCAGGTATCATCCATCTGACATGGCACGAGTGGGTATTGCGCGCCCATCTGACACTTCATCACATTCTGTGAATGACACAGACATTCATTACAACAAACTCACATTTTCTCTAAAGACCATGCCACAGTTCATGCCACAAGACAGCAGAACTGTCTTACGGCTGTTGTACCAACAATAAAGGTTACCGAAGCGAGACAGCCATTCCTTATGTCGCACCTTGGCGTGTCGTGTGTTGACATAGAAAAACTGTGAGTCCGGTGCTGACCGAGCTGCCTGGCTGCTGAGGACCATGCCTTGCAGGCGGTACACAGAAGACCCGTGTGTGCAAGGCATGGTGTACGCAGACTGGTCGCCTAGTGCTGATGCCGCTGTTCTACTGCTGGTGAGGGCTGGCGGGTCGGTGATGGTGGTTGTGGGCGTTGGTTTGTATATGAGCTTTGATTGACCGGCTGTCAGGGTGCTGTTGCTACATGTGATGGTGGGATCCCGGGCCAATCTGGTTTGGCCCTTTGGCTGCAGTGCAACATGCTCAACCTCCTCCAGCCATGATGAAGAGCACGGTGTGGTCGTAGCAGCTGAGCTGATGCGAGGAAAACCATCTGCAGAGTCTGTCCTGTTGGCTGCAAGACTAAGCAGCCTTGGCGCAAGGACAGCCAAGGAGCGCCCCTGCATAGACATGCAAACACTTATGCGTGGACTGCACACACAGTTCTGTGCAGGGCTGTAACAGACACCAGCCAGAGGACAGTGCAGTAAGCGACATGCACCGGAATTGATGCATCCGATGTTTGCTCGCCATTCGCTGCAGCAGAGGTCACTTACCATGCACGTATTCTAAGGGCCAACAGGAAATAAATAAACACTAGCGGATGAACCTTGCTCTGCGTGGGTTAAGTTTGCGAGCTGGGACGCATGGTAGACGGCTGGGCTGTAACACATGCAACTTACTTACGTGCTTAAGGTCCAACAGGACCATTCCTTGGTGATTGAGTACCTTCACAGCAGTTGCAATGAAGGGCAGAGACAGGCACAGCAGCTTGTGCGTGCAGAGCTGGTGCGCCACGTCGTCCACACTGCATGATTGCAAGGCACGACAAAGGGAGTGAAGCACGGCATGACAAAGCGAATGGCGAGATTGTCTGGTCTTTTCCGTGATCCTGCCGATGTTGGGAGCGTCTGTCTTTCCACCGCTGAAGTCATGCGCCCAGCATGCGCGGCATGCGATGGGTAAAATTACGAATACACAGATCACTTGCCTGCTGACGTAAGCAGAGCCCGGGCGTGATCTGCCAGCCTGGCTCCTACCAGCAACCAGTGACGCAACCTTGGGCATGACGAATCCGGTACAGTCTACGCGTGTGCCGCTGCCACCCCGCGAGTGCTGCAGCTGCTGGGCGGAACAAGGTCCGCAGTACTCCACCTCCCCAAACCTCCAGCGCTTTTGGTAAGTCTCAAAGCTGCCAGCTGCGCGGGTTGTGATTTGTAGCGCGCTTGACGCACGAGCTATGGAGGCCAGAGCTTCGCCTCTGTACCCCAAAGACAAGTGCATCTGCTTGCTGCTGGAGTATCGGATCCCAAGGATTTGAAGCTGCTTGGCGTCAATGCCAGCTCCATCATCGCACACGGACAGGCCTGACTCAGACACTGGCCTGAGTTGTATGCTGACGCAGGTGGCCTGTGCATCCAGTGAATTGGCCAGCAGCTCAAACGCCACATCTGAAAGGTCGTGGACGCTGATCTGTGTCCGCAGGTCATCTCTCGTGCCCAGCGATAAGGCATTGAGCTGCATGCTGTCCAAGCTGTTGGAGAAGCCGGCCGTTAAAGCATAGATCACTGGATTCAATTGGATGAGAAGATGCACAGACCTGTGACCATTGATAGCACTGAAGGCCGCTGAACTGTCAGAAGTTGTACATTGCGGCCCCATGCATCAAATGAACGAGCCAATGAGCGTGCTACCCACTGCCGTTTCCGTGTTGGTTGTACGCCAACCGCCACAGCCTCTTCCATAAAAGGCCGCCACAGGCCGAGATTGGCGCACAATTGTACCTTCCAGCCAACTACTGCTCTACAGCTCCGATCACTGCAAACCTCAAGGTCTTCTTTTGCTCTTGGATTACACGTGAGCAGAACGCAGCACAGCATCAGCAAACCCACTGAGGAGAACAGTTATCATCCGATTATGCCGAAGGCAGGCATGAAGCAAGGACAAGGACATGCCACTGAGGAGAACACTCCTCATCTGCCATGGTGCCATGTTTTCGAAGAATGAAATCAAAACACGAGTTACTGCCCTGATCACACACGTACTCTAGACACACGTTGTTGTTTCCTCAGGTCCTCAGACGATGCCCGCCGGGACGAGGTTGTTCGGAGAGTCGCTGCACAACAATGCCAACAAGCAAGGGGACATGCAAGGGAACGGGTGCACGAGCAATGACATAATAATACAACACAACAAAATGGTGATGTGCTGGGTCTGATTGCCGGCATGGTTTGCCCGCCCACACGTGCCACAACTGACACTTGCTTCAGCTGGGACCTGCGTTCTGATACCAACCTGTGTTTGTATCCCAAAGGCCTTGTCGGTACATTAGATGTGTACATACGTGGTGTATATGCATCCCTTGATGCGGCTCGTAAACAGGAGCTTCCTGTGACAGCCTTGGCCTGGGCCAATGCTCCGCTCCCCTGAAGTGGCTATATATATGCCGTCACAGAAGGTGAGGACGATGCCAGCGAGCACGTTGTGCCCAGCCTCTTCGATGAGCCATCGGCAGGGATCTTGCATGTGAGTCTAGGTCTGCAAGGCTAAATTCCTGCGTCTGCCCATTGAAGCCTTACAAAGGACAGAAGCTATGCAGCTCTACGTTAATCTGCACAAATGGCTGCCAGGTAGCCAGCTTCAGCAAGGGTCTCTAGCTGAGGTGCGCCCGCACATCCCTGATGTGACCGCAAGCGTAAGGTGCGACCGTAGTAAGATATGGCAACCGCTACATGTATATGACCGTGTATACCATTTGCACACTTTTTGGTTGTTTCTTTTTTACAAGGTGAGCCTCAACATGCTAACTATGGTGAATGTAGGCGATGCCATCTGGCTGGTTTGGCACGATGAGGCTCAGCGTCAGGTCTACCCATGCCAGGTGTTGAGTACGGTGAGGATCGCTCAGTGGTCATGCTCAGGTACTACCAGGACAACGGCATTTGGGGCGATCCAGATGAAGCTGATCTGCACCAGATGTCGTTCTGTGACGAGGATATCATTCATCAAGGAATGAGACGTCATCTGGATTGGGCTTGGCGCACTAAGTGTATGGCTCAATCAGATGTTGTAATGCGAAGCCAAGCGGTTGTGCTCGGAATCGCAGGCTCGTGCCGTCTTCACTAAACTCTCCGCACCTCACTGCGACTCGACATCTTACAAGTTGACACCTCCTCGTTCGGGTAGTTCAAGGCGTTGTATGAGGTTTGGCTCGTCTCATTCATGTCGGTGTGTATGGTGGCCTATGTTGGCCCGGTTGCAGTTCAGAACGCTGCAAAGGAAGGCCCAGGCCAATAATGGACTCACTGCACAAGCTCCTGCGACGACAAGACGCGCGAGATGCCGCGGCGCAGCATCCTCCTGCCCGGAGGTCACAGTCTGGACTTTGTGGGGCGCGTACAAGGTTGCATGCTGAGGCTGCGGGGTACGCTGAGGTTGCTGACCAGTAGAGTTGATAGTCGTGCTGGAATGATGGCTTGTTCGTCCAAGCACCAGCGACCCGTGGCCCGAGCCATTCGTCAAGCGTAAGAGTGGACGTGAAAGCATTGTGAGTGCGCACAGTCAATCAACGGATCAAGTCATCATCAGATGCGCAAGTTGCTTCTTGCGATGCAATCAATCAACGGATCAAGTCATCATCAGATGCGCAACTTGCTTCTTGAGATACCGTTATTGACTTTTCGTTTCTCCGATCAAAAATTCGACTTTTTCATGCAGCATTCCCATGCAGCGGTGGGTGAAGAGGCCCACCTGCTTTGGAACGATGTAAGGAGATTGAATCTGGCCGTCCTCGTCACTGTCTGCCAGTTACTCCTGGCACCCCTGTCAAGGCTTGTCTATATTATGCACCGGTAGGGCGTTGATTAACCCCCACCCAGGCCTGGTGCAACCTTGCTCATCTGGTCTCTGTGGCGGGAGCTTCAGGACTTGCCTAGTGGTGCGCCAACTATACAAGGGCAGTGTGTCATACTGTCATACAGCACCACCTTGCAACTGCCCAGCGTCCCAGCCTTGACCAGATTATCTACATCACGTTTGTTCTGTCTGGTTTTGTCTGAATGGCACTGTGATTGACTTGCATCCTGTACTGAGTGACTGGAGCCTACATTTCTTATATTCTATGCGCAGAATGGTGCTTGCAATGGATGTGAAGTGTAACGAACAAGCCTTCTCCGCCTGCGGCCCCCATCTACCCTGTCCCCACCAATACCTGTTGTCCCACTGCCCCAGCAGGCAGTCAGCCGCAAAACTTACCGTATCAAGCATGATTGCGTGCGCAATACTGCACGCAGAAGCACATACTAATCACTGCATGGGCCACACAGGAGGTAAGATACACATACCGATCTTTATCATAGTATGTGTATCTGTGTCGCATGAGGGTTACATCAGACCTAAAGTGTGTACTGTCGGTACTGAGATCCATGGCCCATGGAGGACGACAGCCATGTGGTCCATGTATGGAGGACGACAGGCCAGCCTACTACGTCAGTTCTGTGCCTAGCCTCCAACCAGCCTGGCTGTGCACCCTAATACCCATACAGAAAAAGCAAGCTTACGCTGATGTAACAGCGCACAATAGCTAGTAAGATATGCAACTTGGGCATGCAGACTGTTATTCTCGACTTAGAGTGGGGACTGTCAAACACTCTTCACCCTGGAACAGATGCTAGGCTAGCACATGAGCACTCAGGGCAGAAGGCAGTAGCCGGTGCAGCTAGCATTGCGCCAGAGAATTCAACTTACATGTTGCATGCCCTGCGGAAAACAGCATTCACTCGGACCGTGGCTGTCAGGGTACCTCCAAGAGGAGGTACCACGTCATCTTCCTTGTCTCTGTCCTTGTTTGCCGGGTGTGTCACCACTGCATAGCAATGGGAGGCAATCACTTGGGCGACAAATGATGGGATGCCCGGTGCACAACCAGCCAATCTGCAGGAAGCACATGCACGTGCTGTTACCAGGGTTAGGGTTAGTGCGTCATACTTCCTGAATGCATGGCTTTTCCTTGCCCATTCAGTGAACGGCGACATGGTAACCCACGTGGTGGCCGTGGATGCATGGGCAGTCTGGATGTGAGCCAATGTGAGCCAATGGATTGTGCCCGTGCCACCATCAGGGGTGCGGTTGCTGCCTCTGTCCTCGACCTCATGAAGCAGCGGTACTGCTGCACAATGATGGGCTTCCATGATGGACTCCCATGATGGACGCAATCATCGCTATGCCTGGCCACTGCCTCATCAGTGGTGTGCAGAGGTGTAGAACCTTGTAGTGTAGAACAGGTGTAGAACCTTGCGCTGCACCGAATACATGTGTATAAATCAGTGCGGGTGTGCACTGCTAGCCAGCCAAGGTCCAAAGGCACTGCGCGCCATACGTGTACAGTCAGAGTTCTCGTCCCCCAGCGCATCCTCCCACAACTGCATTCAGTAAGCCAATCGTAGCACAACAAAGCAACCCGCTTGTACTCGAGTGTGATGGTGACAGCACTGCTGCCCTAAGTAGTGCTCCCCTAGAAGGCGTCTCACCTGTCTCTTGATGTCCCAACTGGTGTTCTTTCTCAGCCCGCCTTGCTGGAGAAAGTTAATGAAGTGTAGACAAGCCTTGACATGGTGCCAGGGGTAACTGGCAGACAGTGACGAGCACGGCCAGATTCAATCTCCTTACATCGTTCCAAAGCAGGTGGGCCTCTTCACCCACCGCTGCATGAGAATGCTGGGAATGCTGCATGAAAAGTCAAATTCTTGATGGGAGAAACGAACAGTCAATAACGGTATCTCAAGAAGCGAGTTGCGCATCTGATAATGACTTGATCCGTTGATTGATTGTGCGCACTCATAATGACCTTGTCGCTTTCACGTCCACTCTTACGCTCGACGAATGGCTCGGGCCACGAGTCGCTGGTGCTTGGAAGAACACTAGGCTTTGGCCCCTAGGGTAGCCCCAGGGCCATGATCCATCGTTTTGTAAACCTTAGCACAAGACAAGCTGCAATCTCTGCACAGCTCTCTTGACAGCTCTCTTGACTGTACCGGTATCTAGTGTCGTTCCATGACTTGCAGACCAATGTTACAGATGATCAGATGGTTGCGGGTTTTGAGCTCCTGTCACCCAGTGGTTCAGTCCTGGGCAGCAGCGGTCAGCTTAAAGGGCAGGCGGTGGCGCATGGAAGCAGTCTGCATGTGCATGTGCTGGGGCTCGGGTTCGGCCTCGGGGTCGTTTTGCGCCTCTCAGTGGGGGTCTGCCCTCACCACTTTGCTTGAACTCGTGTGCAAGCAGTGAAGTCGTGTGAAGGTGCTTGGCCACCTTCCTGGGTTACGGCACGGGAATGGCTGGGCTGTTTCTGCCTGTGACGGAGTTCAGTGCAAGGGTCTGAAGGACGAGCTCCTGGAACGTGTTGCCTCCGCAGTTTGAATGCATAAGAAGAACTCTCGTCGCACACAAAAAACTAAAAAAAAGGAGTGGTGTGTGCATTGTGTATACATAAGCAGCGGCCGGATTGAGGGAACGCATGGTGCATCACGCACAGTGCATGGCGCAAAGTGCTCAGTGCTTGATGCCTGGTGTTGCCTGACGCATGAGCATTGGATTGACGGGAATATGTGCCTGATGGCCATTGCATGGATGGCCAATTAGCATCAGGCGCAAAGATCCGCGCATCGAGCGGCAATATTGCAGTTATCACGAGGAAAGCTCAGCTGAAGTTTCATCCC
The DNA here is from genome assembly GCA_004335635.1 of Chloromonas sp. AAM2. Classification (NCBI taxonomy): domain Eukaryota; kingdom Viridiplantae; phylum Chlorophyta; class Chlorophyceae; order Chlamydomonadales; family Chlamydomonadaceae; genus Chloromonas; species Chloromonas sp. AAM2. Next base: position 14,880 of record QAXH01000572.1, on the reverse strand, counting down.
AAGCAAGAAGCTGAGCTCTCAAAGCAAAAGCTGAGCCCTCAGTTGAAGCAGCCACATCCATGCTGTGGTAAGCGCATGTAGTACTAGCATCGTACGTGTAGTACCAGCAACGCCTTTTGTATGGTGAACTGTCATTGTGTTTCTCGCCACTTATCATATTATCATATGTGTTGGTCCAGATGCGTCCCACTTGCGTGATCAGGAAGCGTATCGAAGCTGTGTGCTCCGGGTTGGCCAACGGGCAGCAGCTGAGCGGTTCGGCAGAGTGGCACCCGAGGAATTGGTACGTGGCTGAAAGGGCATGTGTTTTTGATTGAGAGGTCTGGCCAATGTAAGTGAAGTGGTACTTGTAACAGAGAGCAAAACAGCTGAGAAGGGGCAGGGGTGGTACGATGTGTGCATGTGAGCTTGTGTACAAACCAAATGCGTTCAGGGTTGGCATTCAGGGTGGCATTCACCAAGTACCAGTAGTAAGCAGCAATGCCATGTGCTCATCATGAACATGGCCAGTGGGCAAATGTTGTATATGTATGTGTACAAGTAGCCTGAGTAGCCAAAGCGAGTATACCAGTTGCCTAACTTCATTCCTGTGAGACATGACTCATGTGCAGTCAAGCCGATCCATATGCAGTCACCGATACAGCATAGACCATCAATGGCGCGCTGGCCTTGCGGACCGTTGCCAACGGTGTGGTCTGCATGCCCTGCCGTGTGATGACTGTGCTCCACACCGGTTTGGTACAGGGCTAACCCATCAAGGCATGTGCCCGTTTGTACTTGTGCAGTGAGCTGAACATTGCTGTGTGTGCTGCTGACCAGTTTGACTCAAGTTTATGTGATGATCCACATGTGTGCAGGCTGCAGAGGCCAGGCGTAGGGAGGCGCACGAAGCACTCAAGCAGCAGGTGCTTGACCTGCAGGCCGAGCTCGAGTCCATGCGAGCCAAGCTAGAAATAGCGAGACAGGACAGGAGTCATGAGACGACCCGCTGCGGTTAGGAGACACAGCCCGTGTCATTCTTCCGTTGCCGTGCATAATCTGTACTACCGCCTGCAAGCATGTACCTCGACATATGTAAGATGCTTCCAAACGAAACTGAATGTACTCTGCCGCAGCCTGATGTACTGTATGATGGCTCTCAAATCAACCTGTGTTTTTTCAACGAGTGGAACTAAAGGGGCCAGTGTACAAAAGCCAGACATGTACAAAAGGGAAGGAAGCACAAACCTACACATTGTGACTTTGTGTCGTACCTCAACAAGATGATTTGCATGGTGTGGTGGGCATGAGTGCAGAGGCGACATCATCAGCAGGTGCGGTGGTTTCACATGTTACCTCTATCGGTTTCGGCATTTTCTTGCTATAGCTCTGAGAAATTCCCGGGAACCTTCTTTCTAATATGTAATGAGTACGTGGTGCCTACTGCACCTATCCTTGGAATCATCCGATAGGCAGCATGCATTGCTCCATGGACTGCCAGTGGTATGACTTGTGCTGATAATGGGTTCACGCTCCCGGAACTGATTTGTGAAATAACTGGGTTTGAGTGCAGCCTGGGCTTGAAGGCGCTTGAGAGGGGTAAGGGCCACACATCCCTGGCCTGGCTTTCAGTGTGTGTGAGGATATGACCTGCTCCGCGGTCACCAGGGTTATGGCTAACCGCTTGACAAAATTGAGGTCGATAAGGGCAAATTGAAGGCAGGTAATGGTGATGTTTTACATGGTGACGCCTAAACGCCAATGCCAATGTAACGTGAAGGCAATCGTCATGTGCAAAAAAGTTGTGGGAGGCAGCAAGCGACTGCACTGTGAATATGGGTGATGGCCCTGCGAGTGCATACCTGCAGCCGCCACGTGCAATGAGGCTTGTCTCCATCAGTGTTCCATGTGAGGATGTGGCCAGTTGGCAACTGAGTGTGCCAGCTGGCTGGCTGCATGATTGACGATGTATGCATGCGGCTGAGCCTGCATGGCGGCTGCTTGGTGGAACGCGTCTCGGGGCGAGTCCGGGTGCTGGCGGAGGCAGAGGGTGGTTCGTCAGGTTGCATGGCGGGTGGCGCATGGAGGAGGCATGAGTCCGCTGGGTGGCATGGCAGCCATAGCGACTGGGAGACTAGTGTCTCGACACCTGATACTTTTGTCTGTTGCTTGGCACTCCTTGCTTGCTGACATGTTTGGCAGATCAAAACGGACAAATGCGGTTAGCGATGGGCCACAGCATGGCGTCCGCCAAGATGGTCGCAGCCACGACAAAATTTGCACACAGCAGCCCAGCAACAAAGCATTCACTTCAAGAAAGCGTTTTAGGGACAACCGTAGGGACAACCGCGTTTTAGGGAAGTACGACTGGATACAACAGCTCTAGTAACTGCCAGCAGCCTGGGGATTCCTGATCAGCTGAGGCGAAGCTAACTCACAAGCCAAGAACAATGGCTTCAAGTTAGGTGAGTTAAGACAGACATGCACACTAGCCAACGGCTCATGGCCTCTCTCAACAGGTCATACCCTCAGCCATGGCCTGGCTTGTCTTGATGTGTCCAGGTAGAATCAGGATAGATCCAAGACTCGGGGCAGCCCTCATTGCATCTGATTCTCCTTCCTTCAGGTGGCAGGCTGGCAGCACTTACAGCCCGGTAGTGGCAGCCAAGGAAGGGACGGCGATCACAGCGCAACATTGGCATGCAGACACGACAAGCAGTGATGAGCAGCAGAAACTGTGCCGGGGCACCTCCTGCCACGCCAGGAGCAACCACACATTGCCTAGCCCATGCCACGACTTGCGCCCCGCACACCTGCTCAGCATGGGGCCAGACGGCGCAACCAGCTACCTCAACACAGGGTTGCGTCGGCCACTTTTGTCTTGCAGCTGCCAACCATGTACCCATTGCAAACGGACAAAGAAACCGACTGGGCTGGAGGAGCAGCAAAGCGCCCAGCAGACGTACCTTTCAGCGGTGTAGCACTGCAGAGGGCGTTGAAGGGCACGGTGATGATGGTGGCGGCGGCGGCGGATGGCTTGGCCGGGCATGCACGGTTGCAGGACTTCTGCCGGTGGTCACATGGGGCGTCACATGGTGAGTGAGTAAGGATTGATTGAAGCCAGACAAACCACCACATTCGAATTGTCTCCTCAAGTCACATGGGCTGATGCCTATATGGCCGTTATTCAGTGTGATGGAGACGGAGACCAAACAAAATTGACCGTGTTTGGTGATCACACTATGAAGTGAATTCAATTCTTTGTGGAGTTATTTCCACATCAAATCGATTGTCACAACGCCATAGATCGCACGTTGTACAGCTCACCACTCATCACACATCACACTCACGCACAGCTGGTCGCTCACTTCGTGTCACTCTATCACTCATTGAATACTACGTGCAGGGCGATCACCATGGGTCTCATGCACTGTGGCTACTCCTTGCTCGTGGCTCTCACACATGTGGGGGTGGGCTTGGGTCCGACACTGGGAATGGAGGGGGTGGCAACGGACTATACCGACCTAGTGAGTGTGCGATGCATTGAATTCTAAATTTATTCACCATCAATTGCAGTATGTGTACGCGATGCCATGTGCGATGGGTGACGCGGTGCGGTGTGCGACACGGTGCGGTGTGCGACACGGTGCGGTGTGCGACACGGTGCGGTGTGCGACACGGTGCGGTGTGCGACACGGTGCGGTGTGCGACACGGTGCGGTGTGCGACACGGTGCGGTGTGCGACATGGTGCGGTGTGCGACACGGTGCGCTGTGCGACACGGTGCGCTGTGCGACACGGTGCGCTGTGTGACACGGTGCGCTGTGTGACACGGTGCGGTGTGCGACACGGTGCGGTGTGTGACACGGTGCGGTGCACGATCCAATGTAGTGTGTTAGGACTTGGGATGAGAACAGCCAAGTGGGTGATGCAGTTGTGGCAGGATCTTCTTTCTTTCTGTTCAATAGACTGCAGTCAGCGAACAGCTCAGAGAGCAGCTGACAACAGCAATCACATGCATCGGCCTTGGAAGCAGCTCTGCAGCATTCGTAACCTACAAGCTGGGAAGCATTATGGGCGCAGGCACCAGTTGCACATCACCTTCTGTAAACAGATGTACAAGAACACTTAACAAGACTGAAGACATAACAAGCCTGAAGGTACAAGACGTTTCAGGACAGCTCAGAAAATAACCAGGAGAATGAACAATGGTGCCTGGGCACAGGCAGCAAACATGTTTGTATGTTGTGCAGGCTCTGCGCGCGGCCCAGCAGCTCTCGCTGGAAGGGTCAGGCCCACCCTCCGCCGCCTCTGCCCTGGAGCACGTGCCCCATGTGACGCGCATGGCGCTCGTGGGGCTGCTCTCCATGTGGCATGGCGTTCAGCACTTGGTCAACGGGATCAGGCCGGGTGCGTGCACAGCAGGTTTGCCTCGATAAACGTTAAGCATGATGACGACAGGCGCATGTGGGCCCAGCCAGGTATTCAGCGGAAGTATGTGTTGAGTGCTCAGTCATTCATTTATGTGTATAGGCAGTGAGTACAGGTGTGCATGCAGTGATGTGTGCTCAAGGGACAACCAGGAACCCGTTGCGTCACCTTTTTTTAATCAGATGCACACGGTGGCTGACTGATTACATCATCCATGCCGCACTGCCTGCACCCCCTCAAAAAAAGAAGCTTTCCAGTTCTGGGACAATTCCTGGGACTGGCACTGGAACCGGTGTGTCTCAGCACATACACGCGTGCACATACAGCGCATTGCCACTTTTTGGCAGGTGTGCCGTTGTTATTGATCTCATCCCAGCTCTCCGTGGCCGCGTGTGCTCTGGTGTTTGCTGCCACACTCACACCCCTAAGGTGCGACACCCTTGCCCTCACACACATATTGCCCTAGCCGTGTCCTAGTCCTGTTTCTAGGACACGGACACCTAGAAACAGTTAGGTGTCCGTTTCTTTTTTTTTGTTTCTAGACTTGCTGTTGTCTTTCTACATCCCTGCCAGTGTACAGAAACCAGCGAATATGGGTTACTTACATTTGCTGCAGCCCACCCCAGGCCACTCTTTGCCTCTGATGTGACGCACGGCCGGAGCAGCATCGCCAGAGCTCGTGCATCTATACATATCTATCCATCTGTCTATCTATCCATTTACAAACCTTGTGGTGCTTCTCGCCCCTCCAGGCCACTCCTTGCATCCCTTGTGACGCGCGGCCGGAGGGCAAAGGCTTCACCCCGTGCAGCCGCCCGCAATCGGCATGTGGGGTTCATGTGGGATGGTGACGGCCAACAGTCATCAGGAGGTGGAGCGGGAAATGGGGCGGGGCAGGCGGAGCGGGAGCGGGTGGAGGCGGGAATGCAGGAGGTGGGGCGGCTGAGTGTGGTGGTGCTGCTAACTGCAGCCCAGGTGAGGCTGGGAAGGCTGTTGGCATGTCTGCTTGATGCGGAGGGGTGTGTGCACTCCAAGCAAAGCTGCACGATTGTGACTGGCGACGTAGGTATCTCGCTTGCCCCAAACCCCAACATGTCCAGGCTGATCCGGAAGCTTGGCTTGGTTTCTGTCCCACTTACAAGGCTAGGCAGACTGAGCTTCCGTTATAGACGCCAACCCACTCTTTCCTTATCCATGCCTTCTTATACCTCTCTTGGCCCTTAAGGTTCTGCTGATCATTCTGCTGTGGAATGTTTCATGCCTGGTATACCAGTGTACAACCCCACACTCCAATCCTTGTGTGTACTTCCTGTGTAGCGTCTCGCTGGAGGTTCGGTAGCCTAACTAAGTAAGGCGTGCCCGGGGGTTGCCACCGGCAACTGCATAGTGGTCCAATAGGGCACCGCATGCCAAGTCATGTCAATGCCTCACTTCAGATCTGAGTGTAACCAAGGACCCTTGACATGGGACCCGTCGCATAGATCACAACACATAGGTCCACTTGATGAGCGTTACCAACACCACCATGATCCCTTGCTAGGAGTACGTGTTTAATGCCCAAGCATAGAACATGCTACATCCTCGCTTATGCCACAAAGCACTGCTTGCTACATCCTGCCTCCATCTGCCCTTGTGGTGCCCTCACTGCCTGCTGTTGCTTTGCCATACCAGGCATCGGGGTGTCCCGCGCCCCCCCTGGGCGGGGGATGGACGGGCACAGTGGGCCGGCCTCCACCCGCCGCCACCCTGTTTGCGTTGTATGGCCCTGTGGCGGATTTCATTCTGCCCCTGGGCTTAGCCGTACTGGGCGCTGTTGGGGTGGTCAAGGCCCTGGGAGGGAGGCCTGGGGCCCAGGGCTGGCGCCGGGGCACAGGGTTCACAGTGTCCACTGAGCATCAGAAGGGTACAGGATCGAATGGGGATCAGAAGCAAGATGATTTCAATGGGGATGATGTGGTGACTGGTGCCGTGGGCAATACTGCTGATGCCACGTCTGCCTCAGAAGCGTTGCTGCAGCCAGATATCTTAAGAGGAGATGTGGCAGGAGGTACTACAGCAGGAGAAGAGGCGAAAAGGGGGGAAGCGGGAGGAGTGGGTGGTGTTGGGTGGTGGGAGGTCGCGTGTGTGGGTGTGTGCGGGGTACGCGCTACAGCGGATATCCTTCTCATGGCTGCACAGCTCATGGGCCCCATGGGAGGAAACGTGTCAGGTGGGACACTCTCTGGGAGAAAACGTATCATGAGGATCACATGAGAGCACATGGACAGTAAGCCTCGTGTCAGGCGCATGCATCACAGCCATGTGCCGCCTGCCAACTGAAATCTTGTGTGTCGCAAGTATTCGTTTTGATGCCAGCTCAGCACGTGCTGCTTATGCATGTCCTCTGTCCTTGGTGCGCCTCATGGTCGTCTTGTTTCATTCGGAAAGGATCATAAAAATCTCCCTTGATGTCCCTTAATTCCACTTCATGCCTCTTGTTTTCCCATGATTTCCGTTGACATCTTCTCATGTCTCTTGCTGTCTGCAGCCATTCGTGTTGCGGGCACAGCGCTGCTGCTGAGGCTGGTCTGGAGAGCAGGCCAGAGCTGGAGGCAGTCAGATGCAGACACAATGCGAGGCCACAGCAGATGATTCGAGTCAGCCCTGGGCAAACTGTCAGCATCACCTTGTGTTGCTGTGCATCAAGACGTGAAATGCTGTGCATCGCAAGGCCGGGCTGCAGGCCCAAGTCACTGAGCCCCTATCATATCAGTATGACAACTCCTGTCTTCTTACGCCCAAGTCTCGTTGTGCGCAAGGAAAACGCTGCCGTTAGGCTTCAAATTGCTGTAGCTGTACGCAAGGAGAGTTTTTCAAGTTGCTTCAGACAGTGTTAAGAACAACAGCTGGGCACAGCATTCACACAGACCACTGACCTGGTGGCTGTGAAGTGAGGGTGATACGGAGGGCAGTCATCAGGTGGTGGGGCTGATAGCTTGCGGTATACAAGGTGCTACTTGGCATAGTTGATTGCGATTCTGACTTCAGTGGCGGCTTCAGTCCCAGTTTCAGGCCATTGAGCGGACAAGGCTCCGAAGCACCGGAAGCCAAAACCGGAAACCAAAGTTAGATTGGCATGGTTCCCTCTGGCCTTTGACCAACACCGTTGCTTCTTTGCCTTCGTTGCTCTGACCTTTGCTCTGCTTTTGAGCTTGTTCAGGGCAGGCAAGGGCGGCATCCATCTGCACCTCACTCTGCACCTAAAGCATGGAATCTGCCCCTGCTGAAAAACAATGTGTTCTATCTCTTTCCATTGACGTTTCATGAACTACTGTCAGTACTCAGCACCAACGGTGCAAGGCAGATCCAGACCACAGACAGTTACAAGGAAGCAGTGCGGTTAGAAAGGAAATGTTTGCACTAGAAACAGAGGAATTGAAACGCGCACACAAAGGCAAGCCTCCCTGTCATATATTGCAAGTAGAAGCAGAGCTGCTCTATACCTTGCTCGAATAAATAGATTGCAACTGCAAGTACATTATCCGTGACATTGCATTCGACATGCATGATACAATCCACAACCAGACGGTGTGTCAGTTAGTAGTGATTTGTTTCAAGGTAAGAGTGGACTAGCATGTCCACGCAAAGGACTTGAGAGTTGGTGAAATCAAATTGATTTGTTACTTGGCCTTCTTGAGGATTAGGTGCAGGTCCTGGGACTGAGGTAGGCCTGCGGTAGTCCTGTGCATAGTACGCTGAGCGGGCGCCAGCAGTGCTGCATGCTCACCATCTTGGTCGTCCCCTGTCAGCCTTGCCGGGCGAGGAGCGGGAGCAGGGCCTGCACTGGAAACAGCACCACACAACAGTGAGCAATAACGTGTGCATTCCTGCCGCGCACATCAACATCAACACATCAAAGAAAGCCGCGTACATCATGGTTGGCCTCAACATGCTCAGATGGAAAGGCATTGTCTAGATAGACAAGGCTCAAAGATAGCGAGCGTCACAGCTGGCAAGGAAAGGCTTCACAATCTCCTGTGAATGGGGACGGAGATATGGCTATGTACAGGCAAAGTGCCTAATTTGGCCGAATTTGGCACACCCCTTACAGCACATAGTAATGGCTATGTCACTGGGGACATCCGCGCAGGAAAGCACAATGATGTGACAGGACTGAGCGCCGAAGTGCTGCAGATGCTTGGAGACGCGTTGGCACTGGAGCTGTGGATGCCACGCTGATCACAAACTGAATTGCCATTTGCAGACATGAGTGTGCCTCGACAGTTTTTTTACTTACCATGGTGCCATCTTTGTAGGAAATTGAAAGCCACCTCCTGTCGCTGCTTGCGAATGTCAGACTTGCCAAGTGCCTTGCCTGGCCATTTGCCCGGCTCACGGAGACTCAGCTCGACCGTCACGCTGCAGATGCAGAGGCAAAGGCGACCGTGTGTTGAATGAGCCAAAATTGCTGAATGGCTAGGCAGCGACTCAGGAAGGGTACGTCATGTCAGGTCTGTCGCGGTCACGTCAGGACAAGATTTCAAACTGTCGAGTGTTTGTGCTTACTATTCCAGCCGGCAACTGGCCTATCTTGTAAACGTTGCATGCAAGCAAGGGCCGGAGTCGCGTCAAGAAGAAAAGTCACGACCAAGTCTAGAGGGCTAGTCGCGTCAGGCCTTGGATATTGTCGGCCTCAGGTCACTTCTCTACTATGCAGCTGAACGCATGATCTAGCTACGGTGTAGGCGCCACTGTGCGGCCGTACCTTGCATCCGGATGGTAGGTGTACAGACCTCCGAGGAGCGGCTCGCTGAGCGACTGGCAGGCCTGCATCTGTTTCTGCCGACTGAAATGAGAACTTCGTGTGCTGTTGGTTGTTTCAAGCGCTGAGGACTGAAGCGTGCTTGAGTGTGCTGAATGTGCGTCCTGGGCCACGCTGCATGCATATGGTTGCAAGGCGCCACGCCGTTTCTTGCGCGCGCAAGTGTGACCTGTTGAGAGTGACTGCTGACTGTCCCAAAAGTGGTCACACCTGGTGGCACCTGGATCACATCGGCGGCCCCGATCACGCAATCATTGGACTCTAAACGCTGAACATGAGCAGCAAAGCACATTCACCTCATTCAATCACCGAGGGCGGCCGCGAGTGACTCTTAGGTCTAGCGAGCCAGTTCCAGGGCGGAAATCATTTTTGAGCACCTTTTTGGAACAGGTTACCTGTCGGCAGGCTACCTGTGCTTGATGTGAGCTGAGACGCCGTGTACGAGCAGCTTGGGCTTTAACCATTACTAAAGCGGGTGCACCGGCCACCATAGGCCACCAAACGCGATGTTCAGCACACTCACGTGTGCGCCTATGCTGCCCCGTCCCAACAAGCCTAGAATCGTCGTATCTTGTGCAAAAATGGCCAGCCTATGCAGAAGTGGCCAACTTGGCTCATTGGTTGAGACATTCAGTTATGGAAGCGACCTGCTGTGGATACGATTGATGTAGTGTTCAAAAGTGTCGTTCATGCATGTGGCGCACAATCCTGCACATTTCAGTGCTCACAACCAACAGCCATACGTAGCATTAACGGACTACGGGATGACGTCCAGCGCCTGCCTCAGCCCACTCGCCCTTGAAGCTTGCAATCTTGTGTTTTCCTTCTTCGCTCTGTTTGGATGACAAACACCACAATACTCTTTCTGGCCCCAGTTGATATGATGCTGATCCTAGTCTGAACTGAGGGTGTCTTGCTCGTTTCAACTCGATGCTTTAGACGCCCATGTTGATCCTCACCACGAGCTGTACGGTTGTGCCAAGCAAGAGCACCTACATGCCAATCCCAGCGCACGTCTGTTACATGTCAGACCTTGCACATGTCAGAGCACGAGAGGACATCACATAGCTGATGTGCAAGGTTCAGCCCAAACAAGCCAGGTTCACCCTTGTTCACTTGCACTCATACACCCTGCCAGTAGTTTACCGTCAATTTCCCTTCCCCTTTGCCCGCGCTGAGCAGTCCTCCCCGACTGAAGGCCATGGAAACAACAGCAACAACATACACCCTGCCTGGCCGCTAGGCTTATTTGCATGTAATCATCAAAGGACAAGAATTGTCCCAGAACTGGCAAACTTGTTTTTGATCCTGCTCCAACGCCAGCGATGACTTGCAACTTGCATGGTTTGGTCAAGTTATTAATGCCTTTGTGAATCTGAAGCACGCTGCGCAAAAACTATTAGCAATCGACCGAGCGCAAGAGGCAGCCACAAATGAAATCAACAGGACACATGACATGTAACTAGGCCAAGGGAGCACATAATTAATCAAGCAAATACCAGCAGCTTACATCAGGGCCAGTGGAAAATGGTGACCAGCGACGCAAACGACGGTATCGTGGGTTAAACCATGTTTACCTGATTGCTGGGCGTCATTCACCTTATCTACTGTCCGTGAACTGAACGCCAGGAGAACACATAATAACAAAACAATGAACCAAAATAAACACTTTACGTAGCTAACTTGATCAAATGCCAGCCCAACAGCAATCAAAGAGCCAGCTTCACCCTCGACGCACAACAAGAACAACGGGCCTCATATTGCAGGCTTCACAGCAGTCATCAGATATGCCCTAGGATTGGTACCCTCTGGCAGCATGTGCACTAGCACAGCTGCCAACACCGCCCCTGGCCATCCCTGATGTGATTTTGGCTTTTTTAGGCGATACTTCATAACGACTGTCAATATTCAGCTCCAACGGATCAAGGAAGGCGGAGAGTCAGAGCGCATCACATATGTATTGCACGATGCCTGACACATGTGCATAATTCACAGGCAGTGCGCATCAGTCAGAGCACGTCCCATGCTACAGGCCGCGCCCAGCAAATGGCACGTCGCTTGGCGAACAGCAGTGCCTGTTCTGTAAGTATGTGACAGAACTGTTACCTCTCTTTTTCTGGCCATGGCAGCAATGCACATATGTTTATAGTGCCTTTGATAACAACCATACCATGAATGCGTGCTAAGTTCCTGCCGTATCTCGGTAATCTTGTTCATCTCATGGTGTTCAGCGGTTGTGCAACCTGACCATGAAACACGCAGCTCAACACCAATCACTTGGACTTCTTGAGGATGAAGTGCAAGCCCTTGGGCTTAGGCGAGCCTGCAAGGGCCCTGTGCATGATGCGTTGAGTAGGTGGCAGCAGCGGCGCGTGTTGTTCCTCATCTAACTTGCGTTTGTCAGACTTGCCAATGGCCTTGCTGCCTCGACCTTTGGCTGGCTCGCGACGACTCGGCTCAAATGTCACGCTGCAAAACGCAGAGGCAAAGGCGACCAGGTGTTCAATGAACCAACGTTGCGGAATGGCTAGGCAGCGACCCAGGAAGGGCGCGTCATGTCAAGTCTGTCGCGGTCACGTCAGGACAAGATTTGAAGCTGTCGAGTGTTTGTGCTTACTATTCCAGCCGGCAACTGGCCTATCTTGTAAACGTTGCATGCAAGCAAGGGCCGGAGTCGCGTCAAGAAGAAAGGGGAGCAAGTTGAGGTGTAGGGGGCTAGTCGCGTCAGGCCTTGGATATTGTCGCCCTCAGGTCACTTCTCTACTATGCAGCTGAACGCATGATCTAGCTACTATGTAGGCGCCACTGTGCGGCCGTACCTTGCATCCGGATGATACGCGTACAGACCTCCAAGGAGCGGCTCGCTGGACTGGCAGGCCTGCATCTGTTTCTGTCGACTGAGACGAGAGCTTCGTGTGCTGCTGGTTATTGCAATCGCTGAGCAAAACAAGTAGCTGGAGCGTGCTTATGTGCGATCTTGTATACGCTGGGTGCACATCGGGGCATGAGCCGCAGCGCTGTTTCTGCTTTTGCGCTGTTTTTGCGCGCAAGTGTGACCAGTTGAGACTGATTTGGTACACCGGCCAGGATTCGCAGACTGCTGTGGTCATCTTTTCCTCGCAGTGCAGTGCTGCGTACTATTGCGTGCCACGTATATTTCGTACCGATTCGCATACCAGCCAGCCAGTGTAGCATCAACGGGACGTTTAGCATTCAGCCTCGTTCATCAGCTCATCGCACGCTTTAAAGATGGCAATCGTATGTTTGTGTTTTCCATCCACGCTTTGTTTGGCCGCACAGCATGCACTACACGTGCTCTTGCTGGCCCAACTTGATGCGATCATCCGTGAACAGTTTGTGCTTGTTTCAGCTAACCGCTGCATTCAACGACCAGTGCAACTGTGCCAATCAGGGGTATTCCAACCGCGCGGTATCCCGAGTATGAGCTTTTTTGCCTCCAAAACCCCCGTCCGTTTCCAAACCGTTATGCGGTATTCCCGCATTGCTCCCGAGCAATACCGGCGCTCATCCCGAGCTCGTAAGAGCCTCCGGTGGCGCTAACGCGGGATCTGACATTGGGGCGGCAGGTGCTCCTGCTCCGGCCCCTGCCCATGCTACAGCTGCGGCACCACTGGAACAGCTGCGTTGACGGCCGATTTTGACACCATAGAAATCCCGCACTAGCCTGTGCTAATCCCACATACATCCCCTGTTAAAATGCCTCAGGCCAGGCCCCAGCTGGGGCGGGAGCCCTGGTGCCAACCAACAGCACACTTTTGCCAAAACCAGTGGACGTTGTTTACACTGAAGGCTTGTCACAGAACATGAAGAAATCACAAAGTAGCTGATGTGCAAGGTTCAGCTCAAACGCAATTTAGAGCCAGATTCACCCTTGTTCACTTGCTCGCTCTCATATAGCTGCCTGGCCGCTGATCCTTATTTGCATGTAACCATCAAATTACACAGTCTGCTCAAACGCCAGTGATGTGTTCCAATGTGCATGTGCTGGTTACCTCATCATGGCGTGATGGCTTTGTTGTTGAGTTGTGGGAACCTTGCCCCGCTTACTGAAGCATGTTGCGCACAAAGCATCGGCAATCAATTGAGCGCAAGACACAGCCACAAATAACATTATATGTCATATGTAATGAAGTATTAAACGAAGAATTGTGCGAGCAATGGCAGGGTCCTTACAAATGGCGCATGGTACTGCCTATGTGACTGGGTCCGTTGCCTGTGAAACGCCAAAAGAAAACAGAACAAGAACAACAATACGGCCGGTGACGCAAAACTAACAGCAGTTATCAAATCAGCCTTGGCTTTGCATTGTGCCCTAGCACCGCTTCAAACAACGCCCCTTGCCATTACCTGCTGTAATCCTGCCCTAATCAGTTAAAGCACGCACTGTGTCTCTAGGGTCTTCTACTGTGCATAGCGCATCATATCATGCATCAGTTTGGTTTGCATTTGCTTCATAATCATAGACGTGTCGTTGTATTTGCCTCGCACTGCATCACACACACTACATGGCAGGCTGCACTCAGCACACCTGTTTCAGCCAAAGAGGCCCAACTTGAGTGGCGAACTGGTCCTGTTCAGAAATCTGCATCCAGCTCCGACTATCACAACCAGGAAAACGTAGTTCTGGGCGAGGCCATGCTAGTGTGGCACGTATAACCCAGTCCTGGGTCCGCATTGGTGGATCAAATCTCCTGAGGGACCGCTCCAGACCGCCACTCCGCAGGTCGGCCCGCACAGTAGGTCTAGGTTTCGGCACGTCCAGTCGACGTCAAAACAAATCCGTTCACCGACCAGGATGGGATCTTCGCCAAAGCGATGCATGTGCACCTCTGTGAAGTTTCCGCTTTTCGTTATGGTGCTTGGAACCAGGTTAACGCTTCCCAGGATAGGCACGCCGTCACGCGTGAACTTGTAAGCGCGCTTGACGCAGTTGGGGCCAGGTTTGTTCACAAGCCCAGGTAGAGTTGTGATTCCGACCTTGTACAAATGCTTGCTGAGGTTCATGGAACACTGCGATGACGAAACGGGTGCGCCGCCTGGCCTCGCATGGACCATCAGACAGAACAGAGTGGCGGGCATGCCGGCAAGTGTGATTCGCTGCGGCAGGGGCGACACCCATGAGAGAGTGTAAGGAGAGTGTGACCACGAGCGCCCGCCACCTCCAGTCGTCTCGTAGTACTTGCCAGCTGGAAACGACCCAGGTGGCATGCGTGCCAGTGGAGGCGGGGGTGGGCGGGCGGGGGGTGAAGGGGGCGACGGCGGAGAGGGTGGCAGGTGGGGAAAGGAGGGCGAGGTCGGCTTGCGGGGCGGGTTGGGTGGTACGCCAAAGCGCGGAGGGCGAGGAGGGCGGTTTGGGGATAGTGGAGCTCTCAGCAAGGGTGGTGGTGGCGATGGGCGTGAAAGGGGCGCTGGCGAAGGGCTTGATGACGGTGGCCGTTGCAGTGGCGGGGATGAGGCTTGGGGGCATGTGCACCTTGGGGGCACGGGAGGGCATGGCAACTGAGGCGGTGGCGACCGGGGCGGCGGGTGTGGTGGGCCAGGAGGCGGTGGAGTGGGAGGACTTGGCGATGGGTGTGGGCTGGGGCTGGGGCTGTTAGGAGGTGGTGGAGGTGGGGCGGGAGCCAGGGCAGGAGGTGGGGACGCACGCAC